>JARJLU010018188.1:0-97575 GCA_030272975.1 Sparidentex hasta
TACACACACACACACAAAGCAGAATTGGTAGAAGAACTGGAATAGACAATAGAATTCTGTCCAACTTGCAACAGCATTATGTCGGAACAACAGGGCTGATGAAGAAAAATACTGAGCTGAAACAAGTGTACGTTGTGTATTTACGCATTGCTTATTATCATTATTAATATTTTTGTTTGCTATAGCATTTTGTTGGTATTTCAGTTGTACATTTTAAACTTACATGGATCAGACTTTAACTCGGTATAACTGACAAGCAGACACATATTTTCCAAAATGTGAGATGACTTACCTATCAGAGCAAGTGCAGGCAGCTTGCCAACATACTTGCCCTTGTCCGTTACCCTCTCCCACTTGTAGTAGATGGGATCAGAGCCATCAGCAGACTTGCAGCTCATCTTAACATCCCCGCCCTCCAATAGCTTGCCCTCCATCCAGCACCGTGGCTTTGACGGCTTCACTGCAGATGTACAATTGGATACAAACACAAATACAAATATCCTGACATATTGTTTCCACTCTTTCTCCAGTGAATATTGTAAAAAGTAAAACGTGTCAGGTATCAAAAACTTTAATTCATCAATGCAGAGGGATGCTGCGTTTGTAAGGCTATGCATTGAATGGCAAGAAAGAAATCAGTTATGGATAGCGTTGGGGTCGGGTGGCAAAAAATCTGTTACACATTACAAAAAATCATGAAAAAGAACTGCATTACTTATTTACTATCTGTAGAAGGGAATTTGTTACACTACAGGGTTAGCTTAGTCAAACTATATGACCCTAGCCCTTGGGCCTCATTTATGAAACTATGCAAAGGATTTGTGTCAAAAAGTTGGCCAACAAAGCACATACAGAGAAAAATATACTGACGATACAAAAGCAGAACAACAAAAATCAGCCTTCACCCATTCACACACATTCATACACTGGAGACAGGGGTTAACATGCAAGGTGCCACCTGCTCATCAGGTACCATACAACCTCATCCGGCCCACATACTGCTTTGAATGATGGGAATTGGGCGGTACCCTCCTGTTTGCCAGATTTACACCACATTTTTTTTGATTGATTGATTGGTTTATTTAAATGTCAAACACCATGGTTGGTGCCCAGCCCTTATGGGCTTATTAGACATATTCATCAAATAATAATTTCACAATTACATCCACGATAGCCACGTGACATAATACAGAACACATTATAACATAACTAAACCATTCAATATATGGATACAAATACAAATGGATTGTCATTAAGGATACAAAATACTTTGCTGCAGATACCAGGCCATTTCTATAAATTTTGCCAAAGCAAAAACATCATTTTCAAACAACCAGCACAGAATCTCCCAAAATTCACACAAACGTAAATGTTCATGTGTACCTTTAAATTGACCCACTTCTACTGCCAGAGGTAAGGTACTGGTTCTTAATTGAGCACAGAGGGACCTTTGCCTTCTCTTTAAATTCAAAAAAATATAAGGCTCTGTAATTGTCATTCTTAAACTGATCATAATTTTATAAGCTTTGGCTTCTTCATCCTGTTTCCACTGATCTTCATATTTCCTAAATAGTCTTTGTCTGATGACATTTATAGTACATTGCAAATTATTTTGAAACGTTATATGCAAGTCAGAGGCAGACAATATTATTGAAACCTCCCTAGACCAGGGGTGATGCTTTGCTCTGTCCCAATTAAAAATTTTCCTAGTTAGCCTTTCCTCTGGCAGACTGGTGCCACAATCGTACCATTTCACATCTTTGTTTTTACACTGTTTACAACGTGATACTTTCAAATTTCAACATTTTTCTTTTACAGGTCTAGTCTGTCTCTTGGTTTCACTATGCGACCTGACTTAGTGGTGGTAACATTCAGGGGTTCTTTGAGGCCCGATTAACCCTCGATGCCCTGCTGTATAGTCATTGGCTCAGCATTCTCAGGATCAGGGTCACAAGTTGGTGCTTCTCAATCTGCGCTGTTCTCAGTCCTTAGGAGGTGACGTTTGTAGCTTCTGAGCACAGGACCTTCATCTGTGAGGATGCTGTATGACCTTGGTGTGTCTGCTGAATCTATAACTGTTGCAGGCTCCCACTTTCCACTTGGCAGCTGGAAATGGATTGTGGCTCCTGCTGGCAGGGCAGGCCATGTCTTCGCAGTCTTACCGTAGTACAGTTTCTGTCATTTCTGGCAGGTTTCCCTTCTGCTGTGAAATGTGCTGCACTGGCGATTTCAGTCCATCAACCGGGATGTTTCTATATTCCAGCAGACTCAGGTAGGGGTCTGTCCACTGTGCTTGCCCTTTGTCCATGAGGGCTTTGGCTGTTTGGACAGTCATTTCAGCTAACCCATTGCTCTGTGGGTACAGTGGACTACTTGTGATGTGCTCGAAGTCCCATGCACGAGCACAGTCTTTGAACTCCTATAACAGCTGTAACAGGGTCCATTGTTGCTGATTAGTGTCAGTGGTGCTCCAAACCAAGCAAACATGGCTTTGGGTTTTTTGACAACTGTGTTGGATGTGAGGCTGGTGATTTTTTCCACCTCAAAGTATCTGCTGTAGTAGTCGACAGCATCAGCTCCTTTCGGAAGGAGTTGTGTCGCTCCAGGCAGATGTTGCAAGATTCTACCAATGCCTCTATTTGTTTGCCCATTCCAGGCCAGAAGAGTATGTCACTTGCTTCACGTTTACATTTTTCGATCCCTAAGTGTCCTGTGTGAATGTGTGAAAGCATTTCTGCTCTGAGTGGGAGTGGGACACAATGATTTTTTTCTCCTTTTAGCAGAATGCCATTTGATTCTGTTGTCTCGTCTCTGTGATTCCAGTGCACTGAAATTACAGGTGGACATTTCTTGTGCGACTCGGGCCACCCTGAGGAGATGACTCGCCTCAACATTGAGAGCTGCTCATCTTCTCACTGTGGCGGCTCTCATCTCTGCCATTTTGTTGTCACTTACAGGTGCATTTCTGAGTTCACAGTATGTATTTGCCTGTCCATACCTTCACTCAGTGAGCTCTCACTGCATTCAGTGGGCTTTCTGGAAAGTGTATCTGCATCTGAAATTTGTTTTCCAAGCTTATGTGTGATGGTGATGTCCTTTTCTATCTGAGCATAGTTTTCTTCAGACTCAGTCAGTGCTTTGGATGTGTATACAACTGTTTTTTCTCCTTGGAGTAGCACGGCTCCTAATCCACATTTGGATGCATCGACCTGCAGCTTAACATCCTTCGTGTGGTCAAAGTATGTGAGTACAGGGCCAGTTTCCTGTCTCAGCAGGTCTTTCACTTGTTGAAGAGCAATGTCATGATTTGAGTCCCGCACAAACTCATTGTTTTCTTTTAATAGTTGTCTGAGGGAAGCCGTGTGCCACAGAGAGTCTGGGGGCAAACCTGGAGAGGTAGGTGACCATGCCCGGTATGGTCTCCAGCTCTGCCTTGCTGTGTGGGGGAGCCCTTTCTCTGATAGCCTTGACCGTGTTATGGTCAGGCCGGATGCCTTCTCGTGTCAGTCTGTGCCCAAAATAGCTCACCTCAGTCATGCATATGATGCTCTTTTCCTCGTTGAGCTTCACCCCTCTCTCTCTACTCCTCTCCAACATGGCACACAGGTTTGCATCATGCTTGTCCTTGGTGCGGCCATATACCAGGATATCGTCCACCATGGTTACGACGCCCTGAAGCCCTTCGTAAGCCTCAGCTACCCTTCTTTGAAACTCATCCTGTGCAGAAATGATTCCGAAAGGTAGTCGCATGAACCTGTATCTGCCGTAGATGGTGTTGAAGGTGGTCAGCATGGATGATTCATGACTTAGTTTGGTTGCCCAGTTGTCAGACCTGGCATCTAGCACACTGAAGTGTTTTGCACCAGCTAGTCTCGGTGTGATGTCATCTAGAGTGGGAAGCGGATAGTGTGGTCTCTGTATGACTTTGTTTGGGGCGCGAGGGTCAAGACATACCCTAAGCCTTCCAGTTTTAGGCTTTTCCACTGCCACTAAAGGGTTTACCCACTCAGTCGGCTCTGTCACTTTTTGGGTAATGTCCATTTTCTCCATTTCATCCAGTTCATCCTTGAGCCTGCCGCGGAGAGCGTATGGGGTGTGACAAGGCGGACACACTACTGGTGTAGCTCAAGGCTTGAGGTGAAGGACACATTCTTTAGGAAATAGTCCAATGCCCTTGAACTCATTGGCAAACTCTGTTGCAATGCTTTTGTGTGTTCCTGGCTGTACTTTGACTGTGTGTACCAGTTTAACTAGGTCTAGACATACTCTCAGACCCAAGAGAGGGCGAGCATATTTAACAAATACTATGTCAAATACTAACATGGCTGTTTCATTTATGTTTCTGCATGTTATCTTGCAAGCTCCTGTAACCTTGAGCCTCTGTCCTCCATATCCTGAGATGTCTCTATCAGGTGGGCCTAGCATTACACATCAAAACATTTCGTAGAATGTGTCTAGTGGTATCACATTACCTTGGGCACCTGTGTCAGCTTTGGACATTAATTTGTGCCTCACTTTGCCCATCTCTATTTCTGCAAATGCCTATTCTCTAGCTCTGTTTCCATGTAGTTTTGTTATAGTGTCAATATACAGCTCAGGTGATGTCTGCTCTGTGAACTCTGAGACAGCATGCACTTTTTTGGGCTTAAATTTTGCCTGCCTCTGTGGCGTTTGTGTCCTCTGTCTTCTGGACAGTCCTCTGTGCGACTGTGCTCTTGCCCACAAGCACAAGGCCGCTTTAATGCACGGGCTTACCTGGGCTGAAGCCCAGGGGCCTCCTGAGTTCAGGGGCCTCCCATGTTCATCGATTCTTCCCGGGCTGATCCGCCACTGTAAACAAATGTACCCCACTCACAAATTTGCGATGACATCACACACACAAGCTGCTGCAGAGCAGAGGTGAGCCGAGCTGCTACATGTGATGCGCTGTGGAGAAATGTCGTCCCGGCAAAATTAAAAGGCTGGCTGCATTTCACAAAGAAGGACGACACCTCGGGATCATCACCTGTAATACCTGTAAGAGGGATCTGTGCGCAAAAGGCGGTAATACAACTTATATGTCCAAACATTTGGCCCCACAACACGCCATTATACTCCAGCAATGCCTTGTGTTTGATGCACTTAGCAGCACTAGTGCTAGCACTAGCACAGCTGGTAAAAATGGCCAACATCATTTTACTTATTTGAGTATTATTTATTTGTTTATTGAGGACTCATTTGAATATTGTTTATTCTCAGCAGCGAATAGTTAAGACTTATATTAATAATCCTGAAACTTATTGTAATAAACCAGGTTGTATTCTTTTCTGTACTCATGTGCTGCTTGTTTTGTTATGTTATGATATGTTGATAACAATATTATGGTGTTTTCTGGCTCAAAGAGGGAAAACTCACTGTTGTATGTCTCGAAAGAAACTAATGTATTTTGTGATGTAGATTACCTAGATATTACATTCTTTTTAAAATGAGACTCTATAAATCGAGGGGATGGAAGGCCTACAAAACCTCTCAGCCCCGGGGCCGAACATTAGGTTAAGTGGCCCTGCACATGCACCACACTCTCTGCTCCTAACGGCACTGTCACCGTCTGTCCCCATGGTCGTTTTGTGTCCATGGTGTGGTTGTTCCAATTTTAGTTGTCCTCCTGGTAACTGCATGTACAGACTGACTAGTCATGTTAGCAACAGGGCTAACCATTGTTTTTACTTGTTGCCGCGATAGCTGTGAACAAGCAATGTCAATAGCTTTCTCTAGCGTGAGGTCTGAACCATGGCAAAGTAGCTTTTCAAGCACTCTTTGTGAGTTTATGGCAAAGACAATAAAGTCTATAATCATCTCATTGCTATTGGGGTAATTGCAGTCTTTCACTAGCAGCCTTAGCTCAGTTACAAACTGGTCAAAACTCTCATTTTCCCCTTGTGTCTTCTCATGAAATGTGCAAAACTTTTTTGACTTTCACACAGGAGACTGGGGTCTGAGTTCATCAGTAACTTCCAGCTAAATTCTCTCTCCCCGTTAGAAACAACTGAAAAAAGATGCTGGCATTCAGAAAAAAGAGCTCTGTGGACACCGGTCCTTCGTCAACGACGTTGGTATACCGAGAAATGAGGAAGAGGACAGTAAAACCTAGTGAGCCACAAATACACTTGACATCTAATGTGATGCTGGAAATCTTGAGAAAACTGGTGAGCAATCGTTATGTAAGACCAGAGAATCATTGTAGTGCAGCAGGGGGTGGAATTGCATTGCTGTCAGAACTGACTAGATGTTAAATGTGTGAAGGTCCAGCTGCCTGTGGGAAAAGGAGTGGCTTCAATAGACTGGAAGAGGAAGCAATAAATAATTTAAAAAGTTGTACTACAATCTGCAGAGGTTTGTTTATGCATGTGATGTATTGGATAGAAAAGCAGTGTTTTTACGGAAATGTATGCATTATAGATGTGCTTGCATAATTAACAGATTTAATACCAACAGATTGTGCGAGCTATGAGAGTAAGCTGATCGAGAAGGGGCTTCTTACTGAATTTAATACGTTTTTATCTAATACTGCACAAGCACTGCACTCTGACCTTTCTAGAAAACTGCATATCATATGATCAATGAGCTTTTACTACTGATGTGTAGAGATACAAAAAGATGTTGATGATGAGAGTGTTCTTTATCCATATGCATGCATACCTACCTTCAGATTTACATATTTATCTTATTTTAGCTATTTTAATTCAAACAAAAATAACCTGAACTCTGAATTAGAGCTTTGGGGTTTCATGACACCTACAATTGTACAGTATTCTCATGAGTCCTCTTTCTGTGTGTGTGTGTGTCTGTGTGTGTGTGTGTGTGTGTGTGTGTATGTTTTTTTTACTTAAGTGCTGTCTGGCACTTACCCAGCACTATGAGGCTGATGGTGCTCCAATGGTACTGTGCACCAGTCTTGACTTTGCAGCTATACTCTCCTGAGTCTGTCAGAGACAAGTCACTGATCAGCAGGGAGGCATCACCTTTTAAGTACTCTCCAGCAAAGGTGACGCGGCCATGCTCTGCTTCGTTTGGGTCAAACACCCGTCCAGCAAAGTAGGTGATCACCTGGTGATGACAGTAAAGTCAAGGTGTAAGTTTGAAATGCGAAACAAAGTTTGGTACATACAGTAAGTGCAAAAAGATGGAAATTCTATATGAAAATCAGCAATTATACTTAATTTTACTGTATATGTACAGAAGGCCAGACAAAACATGTAAGGTAATGTAAACATTACCATATTGTTCACGATTACGAACGTACACAGCATTGATCGGGGATGATGACAAGACATGGCCCGATTCAGTGACAATTATCTTCATGCTTATGAGTCTTATAATTAATTGCGGCATCTCAGAACTACAGAAGTGTTTTTTTTACCAATTGAGAGAGAGTTTAAAGTTTCCTGAATCACCAGTAAACTAAGTAACAGATGCCTTCAGTTCATGCCTTTTTAAGCTTTAAACATCTGGAGATCTGGTAGCTATGATGCCTCAATCGAACTTTAACCTATGAACAAAAATGGTATTTTCAGCTTACTTGACCATTTAAACTGCGTGCAAAACTAATTTGGTCTACAATTTACATTTTTAGAGTTATGTGAGCTATGTGATCTTTTACTCATAGAATCCTTTATTATTCTTCATTCATCGTACATGCCTGTGATATTCAGGGCTCTGTCCTACACTTGGCACAAAGCAGCGCTCCACGATGTACAGCAGTGCACAGCGCAAGTGTGGTTGCTAGTTTCGACTGACTAAGTTGTCACCTGTGCGCCCCTGGGTGTGTTGGCGTGAGTGAAGTGTGATCGGGCACACTGATGGCAGATTGCTGTTTTGAGACAGCAGAAAGCAACAGAAACATAGACAAACAAAAGCCTTAAATCAAAGGTGCAGTCTGTTTTACAGCTATTTGAAAGATGCATTATATGCTCCTACACAGGCAGGTTCACACTGTACGCCCCCTTTCGAAAGTTTGGCTGAACAAAGTTTACAGATGGCAATTCTTGTTTGTTTTTTTTCTTCCAGAAACTATGAAATACTGCCATACAACTGACATCTTTGCTGCTGGTCATTGGGGCCATTGGGTGCTTTTTGTGGTGAATATGAGACATTCAACTCATGGCTATTTTCTAAAGCCCACAGTTTGATTTGCTGCTCTCTTTGTAATGAATAGGTGTGTCATGGATGCCACTGGCACATTAGGTCTTCATACACATTCAGTCAAAAACTTCTGCCTTGTCACTTATTTGAATACCAAATGCATTGTTTTTTTTGCTGTTTTCGGACAAAAATATTTGTTGGCTGATAATTTAGTGCAGCCCTAGTTGTAACCTTACCCTATCTTCATTGTATTTGACACAGTGCATTATGTTGTGTTTGACATTTTCCATTATACTACAATAAGTGCATACTTGTGTGTTTACTATTCCCAATATGATATAAATCTTATTTAAACAAGTGTGATCCCTCAAATCTCAGTTTGAACAGAACTACCCCCTTTCTTCTACTTCTATCTTTAATACTCTAACTGTAACAGTTTTTTGTACTTCATCCCACCTTTTCTGATATTTTTGTTTTTATTACTTCTTTAACTTTCCCTTTTCCAAATGAAATGTCCATTATTATCTCTATATTTAGTCATCTTTTAACCATCCTGTCTGAAACTTCAACCACCACAGCATCAGGGCATTGCGTGGAGTTGAACTAAAAAACAAAACAAAGTCTCAGGGCTCTGTTTTGTGTTATGCCTATTTCATTTAAGTGAAATTCGGCTGCTGCCACATAAACAAAACATCCATTCTTCTGTATATCTGTTAATATATGCGTATCTGCCTCCCCAGTTGAATTCACATTAAGCTCGCAATAGACATTTTTACATTTTTGTTTCTGGTTTTTCAGCATACATATCCTATGTGCATCTTTCAAGCCACTCTCCCAAGTACCTACATTATTTTATCGGTTGTCCACACCTGAGTCTATTCATCTATCTTTCTCTTCCTGGCGAAGTACATACAGTAAAAAATATAACGCTAAAAAATGTTTGACCCCTAGTTGTAGGGCTCAGTGTTTTATCTTTAGAATGACCCACATAATTTTTTCAGAACACATACATCATCTTTTTTCCATGATCCATACAGCTCCATTATCTGTGCATTGTGCTGAAAATGTCCTTCTGTTTAGATTCATAAAAAATATCATTTATCATTATGATAAGTAATACTAGACTAGTGACACTTATTACAGTAAACAGTTAACTATTTCAAATTCATCAGATAAATCTGGCCCCACTGTAACGCTGAAGTTTCATTCAGAGATGACTAGAGAAAACAGAGACAGTGAGGCAGGCCATACACCTGCTTAATGTTGTGGTTAAACATTGGCGAAATCAACATTTGCCATCCGTTTACTTTCATTTTTTTCCACAGAAAAAACAAAAAACAAAGCTTGAGTTCAGCATTCATAAATATTGACCAAAACTGGCAGGGTGGGGTCTTTGTTTGTGTGGTTGTATGATGTTAGTTTTACATACAAATGTATGATTATATATGGTTGTGGTAATGCCTCTTAATGAGAAAAGTTAAAGCCATTTAACACTTCTTGTTTCTGCTACTGGATGTCAGATGTTTGCATCCTATCTATTAACTACAATGATAATTTTTCTGAGCCTGCAACAGCTCTCTACCTCCTTAGTTAAATATTGGTGAACATGCTTCTATACAGTCAAACAAAACTGTTGATGGGAACAATGACCGGGAGACAGCAAAGGATCACATCTCTGTCCTTTCAACAAAGACACTGAACAGCCGCAGGCACACCAAGCTTTTAATGGTAATGGAAGATGATACAGACTTCTTTTATTCATTTTGTGCCCAAAACACACCTATGACTAAGAGACTTAATAAAAACCCCTTGCGCCTTACTTTTCACCCATATTATGTGACATTTCACCTGCAAAAGGGTGTTAGATGCGCCTTAAATGCGATTGTGCCATGGACTTCAGCCTGCACACAGGGCCCTTAACCTCTTGCATGGAGAGACACTCACCACTCTTTGCCTGTTGGTTGGCTTGAGTAGCAGCCACTCAATGTCCAGCGTAGGGTCATCACCCACCCAAAATTGATGGTGGCAGGGCAGCGTGGCATTGTCTCCAACAACTTTCTTCATCTCTGTCTGGGCACATGTTGTCAGCACACCCAGCAGAACTGTGAAGTGACAGACCAGTTAAAGATTATATTTTTCATTGTATCAGATATCAGGTGTAACAGGTATGTTTCAAAATACAAATGAGGCAGCAAATAGCACCAAGCCTTGAATACTGAATATTTCAGACTAAAAACACCAGATGGCGGTAAAGTCAGCTGTAAGACTGTGGGAATAGAATGTCATAGTTCATGAGGAGCACTTGACAGCAATATCTCAGCTTTTACCATTTCATTTTACAGCAAAGCTCAATCTTTCTCACGCACACACACACACACACACACACACACACACACACACACACACACACACACACACACACACATTTCACATACATATACACACATGATACGTCTGATGAAGCAAATTACTATTCAATTATGTTATAGTTCTCACATATAATGTTAAATAGAATATAATATATGAGCCACATCATACCAGACTGAAGGCACAGTAAAGAATGTCTATTGTAATTGACAAGCTGATGATAATCAAAGGGGGACAAAATAAATACACAATTCAGGAGATTAAACCAAAGTGAATGGGATTGGAGGACAATTCACTCATAGTAAATACTGAATCGCAATACTTCCTTCAAGGACAAAGGACAACCACAGATCGAGTTAAACCCCTGCAGTGTGACACACGAGAAAGCTCAAAACAATGGGGATATACTGCATGTAACAATAGGTACGATCCAGAGGGGCTATCAGCTTACCAGCTGCAGCAGCCCACAGAGTGATCCTGGCACTGCTGACTGGGGTAGAATTACCAAGAGGCTGAGGATGAAAGCCTGAATAAAATCCTTGTTCCCCCTTTATTTATCCTTCCTTGGACACTGATCAACAGTATAGACTGTGATGTCCTGCAGGCTGGACACACTTGTGCCTGGCATCTATGCAGCCATGCAAGACTGGACAGAATGAGATGGGTAATTTCAGCATTACAGTATGTAAACCTATTCTATAAGTAACCCAAAATAAGACTTTGAATCTGCAAATGAGCATAATATGTCACCTCTAATGAGAGTTTGGTTAACTTAAATATTTAACTAAATTAATATTTAATAGTAACTAAATCTCACAAATGACAGACCGAGGAGATAAATGCTTGGGTGATAGAAGTACAAGGTACATTTATTCCTTGCTTTTTTCTTCTTTTTTTTTTTCAACATTTGAATCCTTTATTGAGAAAAGCTTCAATAAACTATTGCTTCTATTTAATTTAATCTATAAAATCCACAGTCTGAGGAAAGAAGCTGCTCTGGTGGTGCGGCAGCAAATACTTCTGTATCTTCTGACAGACAGCAGCAGAGTGAACAGACTGTGGCTGGGTTGGTGTTGTCTTTTAGTATCGTTCGGGCTCTGTGCATACATCTCTCTGATGTCACTGATGGTCTGATGGTACCAGTGAAGTTCTGGTGGTTTTAATTACCCGCTGTAGAGCCCTCCCGTCTTGGGCTGTGATAAACCATGCCAGCTGCATTCCAGTCACCAAACTCTCTAATCAGAATCGAACCAGAATCTAGCTCTGGAATTTAGCCTCCTTAAGTTTATATAGGAAGAAGAGACTTTTCTGTGCTTTTTTAACCATTGCGGTGATGTATGATGACTAAGATATGTTTGCAGTGATGGTCATTCCAGGGAACTTATATCTGTTCACCTGCTCCACCTCAGCTCCACACTGATGTAGAAACAAGTGTGTGTCTTTGCTTCCTTGCCCTTTGAATTTATTGTCAGTTCGGAGAAGTGAAAAAATTCTGTCTGATATGGTGTGTGTGTGTGTGTGTGTGTGTGTGTGTGTGTGGTGTGTAAAGTTTAGACATTTAACTGAAACACATCTGTCTTTTGATTCAAGGTAACTAATCTGGACTGGTATCAGGTGTAGAATCATGGTTGTTTTATAGTCAATTGATAAGTTCTTTAATTCTCATGTGCCAAACAGTTGTAGTGATGCAGTTGCCATGACATTTGTGTTCTAAGACAGCCTTGGACAGCACCCTTACAATATGTACAAAAGAAAATCACACAATTAGAAATGAAAAAAAAATAATAAAATCTATTTTCTGCCCAACGACTTGCCTTAACACACTGCCTTATTTAATTTTATCCTACACTTGTTGCACCAAATGTTTAATCATGTAGTTTGGCAATTGTTTTTCACATGTTTATTGCTATCTTCAGAGTATGTCTGTGAAGTAAATTAACACACAGCAGCAACAAACACACATACTGGCAGGGGGTACAAGACAGGCTTTGAATAACAAGAAAGAAGTACAGTAGCTGAACTAACACTGCAGTATAACCAGTTCTTATGCCTGGAAATGTATGTATGATTATCCTAAAATGTCTGTTGCAGTCTAGCTCAGAGTAAATTCAAAGCTGTTGTTGAACCATGTGGAGTACAGTCCTAGTTTTTGGCTCTTTTGAAGGTTTATAATATTTATTGATCTTTCTCACCTAAATTCTTGAATTCGGAAATCAGCCAACAGACGACATCTAACTGTTTTTATTAGCTGGAAAAAACAACGGGTCCTTATTACGTAGTCTTACGTGGTCAAAGTTCTAATAAGACAAAAATATGCCTTAAAATGAACACTTGACACGTGTTTTTTTCTGAGGAAATATCCAGACGCCTAGCAAAATAAACTTGCCTCATAGTTTTTTATTTCCTAATTTACACTAACTCTGAGTATATAAAATAGTCAAAAACAAGTCCTGAGGTGGAGCGAATGTCTACTCAAAGATCAAAATACTACACTACATACACTTGCATAATGACCAAGTTTAGAGTTTTACAAACTGATATAAACTGTATATCACTTGATTTGAGATCTCAGTGGCAACGTGATGTATCAATTCTCCACAGGCTGGTGTGTAAGCAGCTCAGGAGAGAGGAGAAAAAAGATTCTCATTGGCTGTTGTAGGCTCTAGGACAGCCATATAAGCTCATATCTATGCAAATGAGCTGTCAATCGAATGGTCTTTTTACAGATAAAAATATAAAAAGCATCCTCCACAACTATTTCTTTTTGGCCATTTTGTCACCATTTTATCATGAAAAAACTGTATTTTGGAATAAATATGTTACTGAAATGAATATAATGGACATTTGAGAATAAAACAGTTTTTTTGTTGGAGTGTAATGCACTATTGCTACACTTGGACACTTTCTTGGTGAGTTGGCAAAAAACTGTACGTGTTTTTTTTTTTCTGTTTGTTGATTGTAACTTGCTGATATGGTTTACATCCTATAGAATCTAAGCTTTCTTACAATGTATGTCATGACTATATACTTAAATAGCTGTGTTTGTAATGTTTGGCGAACTAGTTGGATGGCCCCTTACCTGTTAACAGTATAAACACAACATGAATTAACATTCCCAGCATCCAACATAACTAATATTATTCTGTTGACCTAAAATGTATTGTCATACAGTTTCTCTTGACTGTCCCTCCATATATCAACATTAGTCCACATAAGCTGAACACGTTCCACAGACTAGCCTACATATTACACACTAAAACAACATGGCTCAATTTGCAATAATGCAGTTTGTAGTAAAATCCAGTAGTTTGCAAATAAAATACACACACACACACACACACACACACACACCCTTGACATCCTCAGATGGTGAAAGTAGACTAATAATTTTGTGTTTTGTGCAGCCAGCAGCAAAACAGTTCTTGTGCATCTCTCTAAGCTTTGTATTGGGCCTCAAAGCATTCTGAAGTAAAATGGTAAGCACAAGAGAGTTGAATGAGCAGTGTTGTGTTGTGCACATTTCATTCAAAGGAACACATTAACTGAAGCACATCCTGAAACAATCTGCTCTTTAGTCATTTCAGTTGAGCTTCTCAGTCAGTTATGAGTTAATGTGCAGGGATACACTCCACTAACTCACTGATTCAATGAGGATTCCTTCACAGGAGGAATGTGGTGTGTATGCTGTCCATGACAGCAAATACACAGCTAACTTGAGTTGCAACCATTCAGCTACATGATTCAACAACATTGGTCTTGGTCTGCAATTGAGATATATAGCTTTATATTGGTATTATATACAAAGGCTGTTATTTAAAGTTGCTTCGCACTATGTTGTACACACCCACATGCACACACGCGCACATTACTCTTTTAAAAGGACGAGAGTAAGGGTGCATGTGTAATAGTAGTTTACAATTTATGGTGAATCCTGCAATGCAATTTGACAAAATAGGAAAGCCTGAGATTCAGATTTCTTCATTTTATGTGTGCATGTTCATTAATATCAAAGAACTTATTATACAATGAATGTGAGCCTTCAATGAGACTGAGTTCCTCAAGCCCACCATTTTTCCTCGCCCCCCTCTAATTTCTTTAAGTCTACAATTAAAGAGAAGTACCCAATTTTGAAACTAATAATTTTTTTTTTCTTTTTTTTAAATATGTATGTTTTATTACAGATACCACATCTAATGTATTTGACTGTTTCACCATGTTCACTCTCAGGAGTTTCAGGAGTCATTTACTGCTAGTGAAAATCCAACATTTCCTAGTTTTGCTGCTTGATAACTAAACTTTTAAATATCAAAATAACACGGAACTTTAGTTGTGAAGAATTCATTGAGAAGAAAATGTGTTAAATGCTGAATAGCTGAGCTTTATTTGTGCCTTTTCTTCAATAATACTGCAGCAAGGAATAGTAGAGGTGCAGAGGCAGAGAGGTGGAGACAACAGGCTCTTACTGCACCTTTGCAAACAGCTCGCCCCCACAGGTCCACAACTTCTGTTCAGAATTTGAAATGTAATTTTTTCCTGTTTTTACAATGTTTTCCAATGATTAAATTCAAATCAACAATGGTTTGCAAAAAAAAAAAATGCTTTGCATTATTCTGCAGTTTTTGATTTAATCAATGTTTTCTACCATCGCATACAATCAGAATTGGATCTAAGCCTGATCGTAGTTTTAAGTGGGATTTTTGACCAGTGGAAAAGGGGATACAAGACATCATCATGTTGCACTTTTTCTTCTTTCTGCTGTGTTAATGAACAAAATGCAAGTGAACTCTAGAGGAGTATGTTGACAGCTACTGTATCAGAATGCGTCAGTGGATTTGTTTCTTCAAATTTGGTTTTATCAGATATAATCTCACCAATGCCAGTACATAACTGATGATCTATTTCCCCAATATCTTTATTAAAATGTATTGTAACTAGTATCTATAACAGAAGCAGTTTTCAGTATTTTACCAGGTGTTTAATTTTATGGCTGTCTGTATGTAAGATGCATTCAGGAAACTTCACAGGTGTGCTCTTACTAATATATTAATGCAGTAAGGAGTATTGAGTGGTCATGGGCTGGAGCATGAACATTTTGACCATTTCATGACTGTAATTTGCTCAAAGACTGATTAATCTAAGAAGTAAAATAATAAGTCTTGATGTAAATTTTATGAAAGCTCATGGAAAGTGAGTCTGACACCCTGTGAATAATGTATGTATACGTCTCTCTGTCGCTGCTGCCGTACCTGTTTTTCTGCACATTAGCTGCTCACTGAAGCAAGCAGCCATTTTACTCCTGAGGAGGAGCGGGTAAACTGGCATTCAGAATGAATCATCTTTTGTGTCTTTTACTATGATTGCTATTGCTCTTACCACTGAGAACTCGTCCCAGCCTAATGCATTATCTGTGCAACAGTAAACTTCCCACTGATTATTCCTAGTAATTTAGGGATTGTGATGGCATTTAGGAAAACAAAATGTATAAATGTCCTGTCTGGTGTTATATTAAAATGAAAAAGACATTTATAAACAAAACAGCATTGTGTCTGGATACACGTTTATGATCAGACCTCACCCCTATCAGAAATCCTTAATGAATTACAGTTTAATAACTAACATTACAAATGTAAAATCAAAATGTAGGAGGTTCTCAACATCAACACATTATACACACACACGCACGCACGCACGCACACACACACACACACACACACACACACACACACACACACACACACACACACACACACACACACACACACAGACATAGTAAACTGTATAGAGTAGTGTAGACTTTGGTCCAAAACCCCCAAAAATCTGTTAGCATTTTTGCAAATCTGATTCCCTTGTCTCAAAGTCTGTGAGTTTGTTGAATGTGTTTTCTGTTGAATGCGTGAAATAAGGTGTGTGGTTACCACAGGCTAAAGTTATTTACAACTAAATGTCCCACAGTTTAATGATAAAGCTCTTGTTTTAAAAAAAGGTAACTTTACAACTCGTACATTTATCAGTTTATAGAAAACCTGTATAGTAATTGTGTAGTAGCATGCTTAGTGGTAGTGATGTTGCAGTTATGATACTGAGCACAAATATGTAATAACACTCTAGCATTAGATATCGTGTTATGTTTAGTAAGAGAAGACTAGACAATTTCACCGTGGGCCAGAATATCTGAAGCTCCAGGTCGCTCGGGAGGAATGGGTTACAAACAGCAAAGGTGAAACAAGACACACAGACTCAGCAGTTATGTTTGAAAGATAAGTACAAAATATTTATTATCTCCTTTCTCTCTTTCTGTCAAGTGTGTACTTTAAGTGCAACAACAAAGTTAAAAAATGACTACAGATACCCAAAACAAAACAATAATCACTCTTGTGACACACTTGTTTTTCTTTCTTTCAGATCTAACAAGGAATCCAACTGTTGGGTAGGTACATCTATTTGTTCCCTGATATTTGAATGTTAGTTTGGTTTATTATGCTTTTTTTTTATTATTTATTTATTTTTATTCAGGCACCACTCATTAATTTAGCACTATCTTTTGTTACAACTTTTTTATAGCTCCTATTTGAGAGTGCCACTAGAAAACCGGGTGATACTTTTGACCCCTATTTAACACATAACTCAATGAAAACTTTAGTATCAACCAGTTCACTTAATGGAACTCAAAACCCAACTTCAAAACACATGGGATGTTCAGAATGCACACAGTATTGCTATCACTGCCCCAACCCGAATTCTTTTAGAGAATGGACATGAATATGAAGATCTCCAAAAGCTACAATAACCTTTATGGCCTGAAATAGACCACAACAAATCACTTAGTAACTTTTAGGAAACAGTTGTTAAGATTAGCTGTGCAATGCACTCAACTCAGAAATATGTAATGAATAGCCTAAATTACTTTTTGTTTTAATAGGCTAAAGGTACTTAGTTCATTTGCCATTAACTATTCCCCATATGTAACCAATGTAGTCTTTGGGGGAATTATGTGGACATAGTACATGCATTAATTATGTTTGTATCATGTATGTATTAGACAGCGACTTACAGCAGGTCTGGACTGGCTCCTGAAAATGTATGTAAAAACCTTCATTCAGCCCTTAAAGAGCCAGAAGTGCTGGACAAGCTTCTATCCAAAGATGTTAAAAACGGCTAGATGGTTGTTCCATTATCAAAATCCCCTCCTCTCCTTCTTCATGTTCTGCTTTTTGGGATTTTGGCTCTCCTTTATTGTGTTATCAAGCGTTTATGTGCATGTAAAAGGTGTGCAAAGTGAAAAGCCTAAAGTCCCCCAAAGGGATTTACTCTGTCCCACAGAAAACACTGCTCCTGCACTGCCAGAAACTCCTGGTCTGGAGTCGAGCCTCTACTTCCATAGCTTATGTGTGTCACTATGTAACAGGAGTTATATAAATATATATTTTTATATATTTATTATAAAAGATTCTTAGTCAACAGATATACTGTTGCTTCTACTGTAGCAATGTTATTTTAGATCACACTACCTTGCCCAGCATGACCCGCGCTACTCTTGCCCATTAAGTAATGCACATGATCACCGAGGCTAGATGTGTCACTACTTAGCTAAAACACATATTCAAGACACAGCGGTCTGGTGGCGATGTAAAGCAGCATGAATTTTTCTCTACACAATGTACACTCGAACTCGATTTTTTTGGAGTGAGCCTTGTTTTAGGTGCTTAAAATTCGCTTCACATCTGGGCATCGTTCACTGCAGTACAAAGTTGAGCGTCTGGGCTGGAGCGGCTTTCTACTTCTCCAAATAGAGGCTATAGATATGTACTTTATATGACCCCACTTCAAAAAACACAAGCTATCCACTTTAAACAGACTGAGGTCTATGGAACTTAAAGCCACGTGGGAAAAAACTGGAGGAACTCACTGATAAGTATAAAAGGAAGACCAATTAAAACATATTTAGTTTCCAGTGAATTCAAGAAAACTGTTTTCAACAGTTCATCAAGACACACACACACACACACACACACACACACACACACACACACACACACACACACACGAACCAACATGTTCCTTCTGGCTGCTTCATCTTAGCAGATGGATTCAAGCCCCAGTAATCTGGACCTTTCCTCCTCACACACAGAGAGACAGCAGGACAGGAACCAGACTCAGCAGGGTTCTTAGAGGTCTTCCCCAAGGCCCAACACACACAGGAATATACCAGCCGTGTGTCAGTGTTTTTGTAAGAAATATAACAACCACACACACTAAAACTGTAACTGTCCAGACAGCATGAAGTTAAAGAGCAGCTGAAGATATGTTTTCAGGAGCTTGCCCTATTGGTCAACTTATTGATAAATTAAACAGAGACAATGAAACAATCGTGGGTCCGTGGTAGAATAGTAGAGGTCAGCTTGAAAATTAAGCCCATGTCCAGGAACTGCTCCTGATATAGAGCCCCGACCCAACAATAAGCCCCACTGTAATGCAACATTTGAATTCGCCCGAGTCTAAACCCGAATATCACAAATAGACCTGCGCGCCCCATGGCATGTTGGCCTTTAAGTTTTGAGGCAGCAGAAAGCGACAGTGTCACAGACCAACAAAAAGCTGGTCTAAAGTCAAAGGTACAGTCTGTTTCCTGCTATCTAAAGAGCACATTATTAAGACATTAAAATGCACCTACGCAGGTAGGTTCACACCATTCGTACACCATTTGTACTATAACAATTGTGACACATTTAATAAGCAAATCAAAAGCTGTAGTTATAAACTCTAAAAAGGGTATGAGTCAGGAGTCTTAAATGATCAGTTACATTGATCAGCTGTTCCTTTTCATACACATACACGTATGGTTTCTACTGCTGGAAGATCAGTGCAGGTAATGTCATTAATATTTTCTTCATTATGGATGTATTTCTTCCCTCTCATCCCACTAGTTTGATCAGAATTATATTATGAACCGTCATGCCTGATCCACGGACTGAGATCTGCGAAGACACAGAAAGAAGCAGCAGCAATTTTGATTTTAAATTGAAATCGACCGAAACTAAGTCACAATCTCGAACTTCGAATTAAAAAATGGAATCGTCAATGCTGACACGCCCCCATGTCACGTCCGGTTGGCTTGCCAAGTGGAAAAAACACACACGTGTTGAAGTGCTGATTGTCAACCTCCTCTAACTTAACTACTAGCTAAGCCAGTAGCTATTAGCTACAGCCAGCCAAACGATAGCATGGTGTTACACCATTCCTGTACGGCTCCTGGACTGTGGTCGGGAAGCACAGGGGAGATTATTTCCTCCAGGGCCAAAGTTTGTGTTTACCTTCGGGGTGAACCCCTTTCACGTGGTAAGCTGGTCGGGAAACAATGCCAGGGAGCTTTGCTGTATCTGGAGGAGCCGTCACCTTTATTCACAGCCAAACTGCAGACTATATTGCACATTTTATTGCTGTCGCTACTACTGCTACTCCTTTGTCTTCTCCTTCCTCTCCCATTCATTCACTGTAAGTACAGATGCTCCCTCACTCTGGCTTGCCCACTCACACTCACTTACGCACCTTACGCACACACACCTCATCCACTGCTCCATTCCTGAAAGGGGCTACACCTCTCTTACAACAATGGCAACTATAGATGCAGGAGACCTATAGACAGAACTTGAACCCCCTCCTCTTTCACTGAAGTCACAGGTGTGGATGTATTTTGGATTTCCAGTGAGTTATGTAGACAATGTTCGCATTGTCGGAAAAAAAAACCACAGTTTGCAAAGTCTGCAGAAACTAGATGACAGGTTATTTTGTTTAAGTTTTCAACTGACTGAAGATATAAGTTATTGTTACATTATGTTGTTAATAAATGTTTTAAATTTGACGATGTAGTGTGGTACATTGTGAACAGAGGTCAGAGATTATATTGCTTAAAGGTCTAGTCTAAAAATGGCATGGAAACCTGTGCTTTAAAAAAATAATTGTAAAAATTGAGAATCGAATCAAACTGTCACCTTAGAATAGAAAATGTAATCAAGGATTTGGAGAATTGTGAAACCCCTATTATTTATACCCCATTTGACCACAATGTTCTTAGCAATGGCAGAGTAGCAGTGGATGTATCTCGGCTGATTTACTCCACAAAAGGTCAATCTGGGAAGTCTAACGCTATGTTAATATGGCATAGACATAAGCCTATTAGTGAAACAGTCTGAGGAATATGTTTAGGTAAACTGTGGCAGTACATCAAGAGTACCTCGTGATATAACTTCAAGCTGTGGTGCGGGTATATGGCATTTAACACATAGATTCTTATTTTTCAGTCAGCATTGTGTATACCTGGGCTGGGAGACTTGTTAAACAACGGCCCATTAAATGAACACAAAAGTCCAATGTAATGCTAATTAGGTATGTAGGCACAGTAGGCCTCCTGGCCCGGCCCTGCTGCTGCTGCCTGCTACACACACAGAATGTGAAGAAATAACACATGTAATTTTATTTGACTGCGTCCTTGTCCCAGGACATGGATCGTGGGGAAAACCCCTATCCCCTACTTACTACATTTCACAAGCTCAAATAATTCTTAGCTTTAGTCTGTCTTGTGTATCTTTCTTATGTCTTTGATTCTTATTCTTTTTTTTGCATGTTGTTGAGCAGTAAAGGACATTGAAATGGGGCGGCTTTAGCTCAGGACGTAGAGCAAGTCATCCAGTGATCAGAGGGTCGCTGGCTGGCTTTTTCTCGCCGCTGTTACCAAGTGCTTGTTCATGGGGGAAATGTTGGGTCTCTGTAAATTGGGTCTCCTGCTACTATTGGAAAGAGTTATGACAAAACATCTGTTGTGAATTGGCACTGTAAAATTAATGATGGATTTGTTGACTGATCTATTATATTTTCAGACAAAATCAAAATCCAACTTAAAAATACCATCTGCTTTTTGCCTTGGGAATCAGGGCAATGCTTACTTCTGGGTAAGCCTACAAAATACCCAATACACAGTTACTCTACTATTACTGACCTGAATCAACAACAAATCAGCAAATCATCCATTGGCTTGTACAGACAACAGAGAGGGATGGGAAGGTCTCATTTTCCACGTCATGTTAAAATCTTCTCATGATTATGATGCATATATATTACTATAAATTACTGTATGTTTATTGTGCGTGTGTGTGTGTGTGTATATATATATATATATATCCCTCCATGTATAAGCTCCTGTTAATGTATTAGCTTGTTATTGTCATTGTCTGTCTCCCTCCGTATTTACCCTGTGTTTCCACTGGCTTCTTCCATAGTTGTTTCCTTCAGTGTCTCTTCTGTCTCCCGTTGGTATGTGTTGGAGTTTGATTTATTATTTTGCATTTTGATTTGTACTTTGACTTTGTTGTTACTTTGTTTTGTCCTGGTGACTCCCTTTTGGTTTCTTTGGTTTTGATGTTCAGCTGCGTAAAATTACAGCTCAACTTTTGTTTCCCTTTATCCTGCCTCCCGTGTGTGTGTCTGAGTTCGGGTTCACCCTTAGTTTTCCTCCTTGTTTTGATACTGATCACAGTTGCTTTCCTACATTCATGCAGGTCTAACAGCAGGAGGCAGGAGAGGTGATTGGAACCAGAAGAATGGTCAGACTAAAACCTTGTCACCAAATAGGTCTCCAGTGTTAGATACGGAAAGATGGAAGATGGGCTGACAGGTTGCATGCATGTTCATGAGCACCAGTGTGTTAAATGCAAAAAACAGCACAAACAAAAACTCTCATTACTCAGCACAGATACCTGTCATTTCCCTAATGAAACATATCAATCAACAAAAACAACAAGAAAAACATACACTCAAGACCATGCAATTACAATGGAACCATGGCACATTTGTCAACAATGAGAGTGGAGAAAAATATTGACAAAATATTGAAGGGTTCTAGAAAAAGAATTCCTGACTTATTTGATAAAAGTCCATGTTTATGGTAAAATGTATAATATCCAAATAATTTCCACCTATTTCTTTTCTCATGAATCTATCCCTTCTTCTCTGCCCCATACTATCCCCGCGCTATCCAAGCACCTAGTGCATTATAGCACTTGGAATGTGATCAGTGCGTCAGCCCTTTTCACCAGAAACAATACTTTGGAGTAAATGGATTTTCCTTCAGCACTAGGAAACAAAATGTCATCACTTAGCTTTATGGCAACTATCTTTCTGTAGCACTTAAGAAGAGAGAAACTAGCACAGTGCCAAAAAGCGGAACAAAAATGAAGTGGCCATTTGAGGTGAGATCAGCACATGGAATGGGATGCAGTCAAACACAATAGAATTTACAGATTTTAAATTTGAATGTGTGTGATGACAGGTCACATAGCAAAACGTCAGTTTAAGTTTATAAAAACATGTTATATTTTAAGCGTGCGTTGTCAGTGTAGAAATATCAGGTCTCAAATTAAATGAAACAAACTACAGAATGTTAGCATATGCAAAAGAGAGAGATGAGAAAAGACTAGATTAAAGCATCAGTGTTATATGAATTGATGGGGAGGGGGCAAGTAAGGACTTTGAGTAAGGAGATCAGTTGGCAGTAAGACGGGGGGGAGAATACAAACAAACAAGGGGAGCCCCTGAGAGCCAAATCCAATCAGTGATCCATCAGACTGGTGGGGAGAGAGAAGAGAAAGCATTGTGCTTCTTTCTGTTCTATCACTAATTATGTATTCAGCGGCATAACAGTAATTATACATAACATAAAATAACACTAATCTATTACCAAGAGTTCACCTGGGATGTAGGAAGTTCATGTCTTGCGAACTATACCATTTTCTAGCCATGTGTTTTTGCAAGTCTCAACAATGCCATTTTGACTAATATCAATAAATCACAGTGTGGATAAGCAGACTGGGCCGGGCTAGGGATAAACTGTTTGTCAGTCTGATAAGATGAAAATACAATCACCAGATTCAAAGGTCATCATTGAGACTCCCCACTTTTTGTGCATGGGGAAATGTTAGTGTGAGGATTACAGACAATATTATAGTTTCTTCTATCCCTCTTCCCTCTCTATATGTGCATAACATTTGAATCATTTCCATTTGTCTGCCAGCAACTTCTTCTGACCTCCCAGCTTCCCTCTGCAGGATGTCAGCAAATGTGCAGTGACGAGCAGCAGACACTGGTCTGTTTACAACATGCTCTCAGGGTCAGGCCAAGGGCCAAATAGCCTGAAAGCCTCAAAAATCCACCAGAGACACTGAATGAGCTATGCCCATTCTGTGTTTCTCTGATAGCTGAAACAGCCTCAGAGTGTCACCAAATGATAGTGATGCTGATAGAAAACTTTTTTAGAGGCCTCTTATATTCCATGGCCCCTAACTTTGAGCTACTTTCACTCATAGTGTTGAGTAACTTAGCTTACTCCAGCTTACTTATAGTGACCGTAGTATGCAAAGGTTTAAGGTTTAACCAGAAATTAGTCCTCAATGCAAAGAAAATCAAATCCATGAAATTCTCAAGAGCCAGAGATATCACAGACATTGGTCTGCATGTTACCAGGACACAGTCTTGAAAAGGTTTCTGATTACAAATATTTGGATATATGTATCTGCATGGATCAGACACTAACATTTAAATTTCACATTAACACACTTCTTAGCATGCCAAGACAAAAAATTTGTTATTTATACGCAAACAGAACTACTTTCCCCATGTTGTAAAGGAAATGGATCACTAAGGCTGCCTTTTTAACGGTCCTGGGTTATGGTTTCGTTATCTATAGTCATGCCTCTCTCTCCACTATTACTCCAACAGACTGGGTTTATCACTCTGCCCTCAGATTCATTAATAGTGACTGTTATTCCACTCATCAATATATTCTATATGATAAAGCTGGATGGCCACCTTTAATAGTAAGACGTGACAGCCACTGGTTTCTGTTTCTTATTAAACCCTTGAAGGGCATCATGTCACCATATATCAGCTCTTTATTCAACTGGTCACAGAGTTACTATTCAACACACTGTGATAGTATAATGCTGCAAGTTCCCTGGGTAAACACAACATTTGGGAATACTGCTTTTAGTTTCAGTGCTCCATTACACTTGGAACATTTTACAATGTAAATATAAATTTGATACAGTTATTTGTATAAGTCAGTTCAAGACATTTCAAACTACTCTGCATTTGAATGTAACTGTTTTTAACTACATGCTGTCTGTATGGTTGTCTGTCATTTATCTTTTGTGCACCTCTGTTTTATTTGTCTTTTGTCATGTTCATTTGCTTGCGGTTCCTCATCATTTTCAAGCACTTCTTTCCATTTTATTGATATTCTGTCATATTGCTTTTTGTCTGTTATCATTTATATGTGCCCATTCTGTTTTTTCGCTCTGCGATTACATTCATTGTTTCTGTAAATGAAAGGTGATGGGGTTTAAAGAGTTACAGAGTCTGCTTGAGGAAGAAGGTGGACTCTCATCCAGGAGACTGCTGTTTGTGTCTCATGTGGAACCAACAGTTAATGGTGGCCTATACTGCTCAAAGCACTTCTCACCACTTGTCACATTGACCCATTCACACACACATTCATACACTGATGGCAGACATTGCCATGCAGGTTGCCAAACTACTCATCAGGAGCAATTTGGGGTTCAGTATCTGTCAAGGTAAAAGGTTTTTGAGAGGAAGGAATTAAACGCCTATACCAAATAAACGGCTCGGCTGTTATTTATTTTCCCTTCGGTGTGAGAGACACTATTGTGACCGCGGTGAAAATGTTTTATAAAAAATATAAAAGAAAAAAAATCAACAACTTTGTTATAACTTGGGCGATAACAAATACGCATTTTCTGTGGATCTGTGCAGTATTGATTTAGTTCGGGACATTCCAAGACCGCGATAAAACATTAAAGTCAGCTCAGAGTTCACTCATCTGGGACTAGAAAATTCTTTCTGTTGCTAGGTCATTACTAAGGGTTGGATTACTTGCTGTAGTGGTAAACTACGGTCCATTACATATATGAGTCTACTGACGTGACTGATTTTGTTTCAGTTATTAGCCAGATCCCATGTGTTTCCATGGAAATGTGATGCACACTTGCAAAAACCTTTAAAATTTGAGAGCAAATTGTCCATATTTCGAATATACATTTTATTTTTGTTGGTATCAGTTGTATAATCGCAATATTACCCTTGAGGGTGTGCTTTAACATCATTTGAACACTTCAGTGCTGCTTGCAGACCGCATCACTGCATTTGTGGTGCTAGAATGACGTTAAAGCACACCCTCTTGGGTAATATTGCTTAATTATGTAACAGTACAGTGTCTTGTAACAGAGTGAGTGGGTCTCAGCTAAATCCCAATTAAATCAGCTCTCTTTGTCTGTTACCACGACCAACTTAGTTACTATCACCAGGGCAACCGGTGACAATCTGTCAAATATGCCCACTTAAACGTGAACACATGACCATACACATACACACATACAAACAGCCAAAACTGTGCATGTAGGCACCCAGCTACAGTGACTTCAAATATGTGACAACCAACAATATAGTTTGGCTTTAGCTTTAAATATTACATTTCTAAAAAAAAATATTCTCTGCATTATTTAAAGATTTAACAATTAGCAATGTGCATTTGGGGTCAGCTTTTCAACAGATAGTATTCACAACCTCAAGATCTTCAGAACTTGCCTTTTCTAGTGTTACTATTGTTACTAATAATATTACTAATACAATGAGAAGAATATGTATTGGCATTGGTAAGGACACATTATCAAAATTAGGCTACTCTGTCACTTCTTGTAATTCTCACCTGTTGTTAATATGTGTTTTTGTGGACTTGCCAGCATCAGGTGGACTGGCACAGCTGGGTTTGACATGCTTATCAGCTATGTACCCATGGCATTATCTGACAATTGCGCCTTGGCACACACCTTTCTTTGTACGATAACACATCTAATGTACCGAAAAAGGGCAAATAAGGAGATGCCTTGGTGGGAAATGAATGCGGAAGTCAGACTACCTGGTAAGTTTTGGAAATATGTTTCAGGACAGTAAAGCATAGCTCTGATCGATCCAAACTCCATTTAGGGAACAAGCATTTTAAAAGTTGTTTGCTTGTTGCTAGCTGACAGACCTGACGAAGCATGAATTCAGCCTTTTCACAAGATGGCATTATGATGTTGTTATTTCAGTGTCCTTTAAGCCATGTATTGAAGTCAGATCACAGAGAAATCTCGTTGTTTTGGGTTCATACCGATGTTTTAAAACAGACAACATATCTATTGATTTTAACACACTGTAGTGTGACACATTATTTAAGTGACTGACTGTTTACATCACCTGTTAGGCCTTGAATGCTATTTAGAACACATAACCTTGGATCCAATATGAGTTATAAGGAGTTATTTCTGCCCAAGTGGGTTAAGGTTGTTTTTTGTGTTTCTTATATCACCAACCACCTTGTCTTATTCTTGGCTTAGAGTCAGATAAGGTAATTCTGTCAGTGGTAATGAATGAACTACAGGTGTGTGTGTGTGTGTGTGTGTGTGTGTGTGTGTGCGTGCGTGCGTGCGTGCGTGCGTGCGTGCGTGTGTGTGTGTGTGTAAATTTAGGTTGTGTGCATGTATAAAGAAAAACACAATTTCTTGCCCTCTGCCAGGGCATTGTGACGGGTGAAGCGTCCAGTTGCAAGTGTTGAATAAAGACTACTCCCTCCTGTGTTTAGTCCTCTGCTTCTCAGAAATTACTATGACCACACCAATTAAGAAACTGTCAGTCACTGGAGACAGATGGAAAGGCACTCCACAGCTGAGAACTGGGCACCAATCAGCCTCAGGTAGAGCTGCAAGTAACCCAATGCAGATGTTTTCTTCTCATTGGGTCTGAACTCTGATCTCTTACCATACTTGGAAAACAATACAGCCAGTCCTTTATGTTGTAGTGTACTCCGCTCCTGGTCCTTTTTCATTTCAAATTTAAATATTAAACATTTACCATTGGGTTTTCCCATTCCTTTCATTAATTAATCAAGGGGTATGAATTAGACGTGCCAAATTTGAAAAGTGTCATGAGATGACTTTTTTGTGAATTGGTGCTATACAAATAAAGACTGAGTGATTGAATCCTCTTTTATCAAGCAGTTATCTTATACATTTTAAATTCCTATACTAGACTATGCCACAAGGCAAAAATGTATATTATAGATTATTCTGTCTCACAGAGCTGTAGCTTTGTATAAGGACATTTTTGTACTGGAACTGGAACAATTATCTTAGAACAGGAGAGGTGGCCTACAACAGTACTTATCAAGTACCTACAATGCAGTACTGAGTTCCCTCCCCAGACCGCTCAACAATCATTCAAACCTGGGCTTCCCACATAAAGGCTGGTTGGGTCCAGAACCCACAATGTCTCTGAAAGCTAGAACACACACGTGTCCTTAACGACTCTGTCAGGACACTCCCACACATAGTTTAAAAGCCTGCAACTCCCCTACAGTTAGTTAGAACTGAAGAAGCCTATTGGATGAGAGGTGAAACCGATTCAAGAAAATGAAACAAGTCCAGTTGCCTACAATACAGCTCTTATAATTACCACGAAGTTGATGACTGAGAACCTTCATCAACATGTTTAAGGAAATTATTTCATGGGCTTTTAATTCAGTGTAATGTCCCGGTACAACAGAAGACTCTAATGATAATCCTAACCCTCCCAGATTGATTATCTTGTTGACAGTATTGCAGGCTTTCTGCGAATGATACGTGAATGTTTTGCCCCTCTAGAAAAAAAGAAAAAAACAATAAAGCATATGAGATAAGCTCCATGGTACAACCTCCAAACTCACATGTGAAAGCAGACTTCGCAAAAATTAAAGTAAATGGCATTCAGTCAAACCGGAGGAATCTCATTTGGTCTGCAAAAAAGCCATAAAACCCCAGATTTCTTTTAATGACTGGCTGACAGTCATAGCACTACTGAGCCTTTTATTCCTACAGCAATTATTTTATGGACTTCTTCAATGATAAAATTCTATTTATTAGAAACAAAATTCATCACCTTCCGATCTCAGTCTGTACCAATTTTCTGTACCAGCTGTTAGGCCCAATCCCATCTCAATTGCTTAAAGAAGTTTTAAAGAAGCAGCACTTCTGTACTCGATATGATCTGTCGGTCCCTGTTAAGAGGCTATGAACCACAGTCCATTAAATGAGTTGTAATCAAACCACTTCTTAAAAAGCTGACACTTGATCAAGAAGTTTAAGCCAACTTAAAGGAGTACGCCACCCCTAGGTAAAATTGAGTCACTCCCCGCAGTCCCTAGAGTTGGATGAGTGAGCCAAAGCATTTTTTAGCCGACCCAGCCATTGTCCTAATCTAGGAATCGCGGTTAGCTTTAGCTTAGCGTAGTCGCTGTAATCCGGAGTGTCCAGCTAGCATGTCGTTGCAAAAGTGAATCAAATATCTCAAGATTTTTTGTAATTATCTCTCGTGACCTATACATTCATATCGAGTACACATATAAATGCAAATTAACACAAAGGGATTTACTGGACCAATTTATATCTGGAACTATTTGTGGGCACAGCACAGGCAAAGCACCGCTACCATGCGCAAAGACACCACTCAGCACCTGAAAAGCCTCAACTTCCGTCAATACACCAGCGTGGCTACTAAGTTCTCTGCCTCTAGGCTGACACTGACGGGTGTGCTTTCTCGAGTCCGATGAACTGAATGAATGAATGAATGATAAGCTCATCGTATTGTCAGGTGAAACGGTAATTAATAACGTTACAAGAAAACTGGAAACGACAATGCAAGTCGGACTAACGTGAAGTTTCAGTGATAACGTTAGCAATGTATAAACCAAGGAAGGGTAAAAATTATAACGTTACTCACAGGCATGGATGATGAACTCTGTTCTGCCTCTGTACTGAAAATGGATGGGACGGCCGTATCCTTCAGATGTAGCAGCATCTTTCTCGTAGCATACTGCATTTTCTCTTCGTAGTCCTCCGGTTTAAAATGCTCATCGCAAACACGATATTGATTGATTTTATCCACTGGTGTTGTTGCAGGAATGCCGAGGACAGCAAGCCAAAGATTTCTTCGTTCCACTGGTTTTGGAATTCTGTGAAACATTATGTTCGTGTATGTCCTCTGCTTGTTATCGCAGCCCTTCACACAGCAAATAACCATTGTTCCTCAGTAGATGTGAAACTAACTTCAAACTACTAACGTAACAACCTTACTGCAACAACTTGAGGGTTGAGTTGAGGGTTTTCAGGTGCTGGTCTCAGGTTTCAGGTCTTTGCGCGTGGTAGCGGTGCTTTGCCTGTGCTGTGGCCGCAAATAGTTCCAGATTGGTCTAGTAAATCCCTTCGTGTTAATTTGCATTTATATGTGTACTCGATATGAATGTATAGGTCACGAGAAATAATTACAAAAAATCTTGAGTTATTTGATTCACTTTTGCAACGACATGCTAGCTGGACACTCCGGATTACAGCGACTATGCTAAGCTAAAGCTAACCGCGGCGTTTCTAGATTAGGACAATGGCTGGGTCGGCTAAAATACGCTTTAGCTCACTCATCCAACTCTAGGGACTGCGGGGAGTGACTCAATTTCACCTAGGGGTGGCGTACTCCTTCAAGGCCCATATCTTTATCATATTATGCCCTTTTTTCATAAGATCCTTGAGAAAATAGTTGCCAATCAGTGGCATGTGTTGAAAACTTGTATGGTGATGTAAACATGTGTGTAACTCTATGATACTACCCTCTACCTATAGCGACATAGAGCAGACACAATTGACAGAGACACCATTCACTCTGGACACTGTACCATTAACCTGACTTTGAAGCTACAAGTTTAAGGTAAAAAGGTTACATAATGTCGCTTTAACAAAACCAAACCCCGCCTTAGGACTTCACTGTGATTCTGCAGCTGACAACATTGAATCGATCCATCTCCTCAGTAACTATGTGATCTGGCAGGAGAGCCAGCTGTAAGGTCTGCTTAGAATTCAGAGGCTTTTAATGAGGACAGTCATGACATGTCAGCAACACACTGACATCACCATCATCACTGCAATCATCAACACTGCTGTTTCCCCATCGGTGCAGCAGCCTTAGTCACAGCCTTGTCACTGTCTTGTCACGCAACCCAACAAGACTTTGCCCTTGGTAAGAGGTCAGAAAGACGGTGGGCGGAGACGCCTTCAGTGACATGATAGGATGACATGATGTGTCTGCAGTCAGGCTTGATGATAATAATGGCAAATGAATGATCCTTTCAATGGATGGTTATTTCTAAACAGTTCGCAGTCACTGCGTAAGAATGTCCACAGCTCTTATGAGGGTGTCTTCATAATGACATGCTGTTAAAAGGCCTGGGCAAAACTAAGTAGTTACAAAAGAAGACCAAGTCAGACTTTAAAAGGTGTTAGCATGACTGTAGTTTTTTTTTTGCAAAATGACCAATCATAGCAGCGATGAAACTGAGTTTCTTTGAGAAAGCAGTGACTGGCTTCTCTGTCTCTGGAGGCACAAGCCCTTAGACAAGGGGTACTCAAATACAAATCTTAAAGGGCCATGAAGCTACCCTTTTCATTCAAACCAACAACACAAATACAAACTAAAATAAAATGTCATTTCCATTTTGACATAAATTAAAATACAAAGTTGAATATTTATTTTTGGTTGCCTTAAACATTGTGTCCATCACTTCAGTCATGCATTATTTCTGCATCTGAGAATGGCCTCTTGTGCTTACCCAAAATTCACACCATTCTAAGTGAGCACTCTGTTGCTTTTTGTTGTTGTGTCATAGATGTGACAAGAATCCTGCTTGCAACTTGATATGACGATTTCAGTGCATTTATTTTTGTTGTTCTTACTTCTGAATTTTGAGTAAATGTCTCTTCAAAATTCCTATGTTTCGTCTCATAATGCCATTTCAAATCGGAAATCTTCATCACAACAATAGTCTCCTGGCATCTTAAGAACACGAGCCTTGCGCTAGTTGGAGGGAGAATGAATGCACATTTTTCAGTCCATTCTTCTTTGAATTGCCGATTTTCATTGTCCACTGTCCTGATTTTCCTTTTTTCTTTTAGCGGTGAACTTGGAACCCGCCATTCTTGTGCAATCTAGGCTCCTACAGTCGGCAAAATGTCAATATGCGAACTGCTCCAAAACCGAGAGTGAAAGTTAAAAGTTGTGCTCGCAGCAGTAAGTGACCCACCTGTCTGTGTATCGTTGGCATGGAGACAAGTCCCGGTATACACGTGCTGACCCAACCAAAACACATAGTGAAGGAATAACAGTTAGGGGGCCACAAACAGGAGGTCGACAGGCCGATGCGGGGGGCCGCCTCTTGAGGACAATTGCCCTAGATATTCAACTCATTATAAAAAAAGTGCATGCAGCATGCATATATGTATCTAGTGTGAAAGCAATTCACTTATGTCGGTACTCATTTGGTTTTACAATCTTAGTACGCTGTATTGTGCATAGGACATGTGCAAGATACAGTATGCAAAGTCTCTTCAGGACTGCCTATATGGAAGGACAATTACAGCCTCAGAAAGCCAGACTATATCATGATGTCTGCTTTGACAACTAGACGGAAAAAAAAAAAAGCACAAGGAGGGGACTGTGAGGGATAGTTTGCTGCAGTAACATAACAATAAGAAGAAGATGATCGTTATTATTGGGGGCAATGATAGAGGTTGTGGTGTTGATAATCACAGTTGTATAGGTGATTATATTCTCAGCATTGGCATTGGTGTATATTTTGTTGAGTGTTTTTTTTTGTTATCCATCTCTTCCCCTTCTCTCCATTTGTTTTCTTCCTTTCATGCATTCCCACTACATAGACTGCTTAGAATGCACACAGTATAAAATGTATACACCAACACAACACACAACCTAACTGACCCATATTCATTGTAGATTCACTATATTCACTTGTCCTGTGGGATCTTGTTCGGTCAGTGTCTTGGCTTGCAATAAAACTACTGGGAGAAATGAATCTGCAGTAGTTTTCCCTTCGATGTACATGAGCTCTCATCACGCTCCATCCATTAACTCTGTGCCATCTTCCAGATGAAAAAAAGGACTCAGAGGGATTTGCGCTGTTCTCTTTCACAAGAGAGAGGGAGAAATCCCATCTACATGACAGAGTGTGCTCTGTGGAACAACGATGAGACATCTGTGTTACAGAATAGGGCAAGTAAGCTTTGAATGTTCTTTTCATTTTTTGTTTCACTGGTGACTACCCTGGGATAACATTTTGTTCTGGCTTTTGTTTAGAGTTTGAGTCCAAGAGGGTCAGAAAATGTGTGTGAGGGCGTGTGTGGCTGTGAGTCTGTAAGTACTGTGGATTCCCTATCATGGGCAGGTGGGAACAGTGGAGGGATTTTAATCTGAGCTTTACCTTTTCAGAGTTAGTTGCAGTCCTATATGTCTCCAGCAGCAAAGACAGAAACCAACCACGTGTAATCCACTGGTTCCTACTGAAGACAAATGGCTCCAAAATTCAGTGGGAAATGTAGGGAATAAGAGTACGTGTGACCAAACCTGTCCTTAACATGTTAACCTCGTCCTCCTCACTTCAGCTTGACCCTGCCATCCTCCCACCCCCTCGCTTCCTCATCCCTGTCGCAATCTTTCTTCCCCTCCCTCCTCCTTCTCTTTGGCACTTTGGTGAGTTATGGGCCAATGAATTCCGCCTTTCCCAAGTCTCAGCATTTCTTGCTTGGCCCCCTGACCCTTTCTTTATTACTGTGAAACTCCGTCAGTAAATTTGGTCAGCCACATCCCGAATGATGCATGATTCATTCGTCACTTGAAGCTAAGATCAATCTAAAGGCTTTCAATAATTCAATAAGAGGTGTTCTTCGGAGTAAAAGGTGTGTCAGTGTTAATGAAAAAAAAGGAATATTATTCAATAGTCCATTTGACCACAGCAGATGTTCCGCTCTGCCTGTCCGTCTCTTTTAGCTGAAACTGAGCAAGGGGTAAAACTGGCCTGCAGTCCAGTCTGTAAAGAAAGGACATGGAGAGGAGATGGAAAAGGATTAAGAGTGAAGTAGAAATTTAATTAAGCAGGCAGATGTGTCTGTCTGTATGCATGGGTTTGTGCAAGTGTGTGTGTGTGTGTGTGTGTGTGTGCGCACGCGCGTGTGTGCATGTGTGTGTGTGGGCGTGTGTGTATGTGTGTGTGTCCCAAAGGTGGAAGCCCCTGTAGAGCCACGCAGTGACAGACGATAACGTTTGACACTAAAAGCAATCTGACTCTTAGCCAGCTCAGCGATATGCTGCTGTCTGCATGCTGGACAAGATAAAAGGGAAATTGTTTTCATTGTATGGCTGCATATATGATATTCAGCATGTATCTGTGACAACAAACAGTCCTGAGGCTAAAAGCCAGGATTCTCTGAAATAATGTTTTGTTTCTGTAAATGTAATGTCACAAATTGAACCTGATGAAAAGAAAAAGTCCCCAGTATCAGGTTCCAGCATGTGACTGCAGGGTTGTAGTGGTGGCCTCAACAACTTCAATGTCATTGCAAAATTTTTAGGCTTTAAATTTAACACTGTTATTTACCAGGCATATATGACATCTGAGAACACAACCTCACCTGCCCTTCCATCAAACTGTTGCCCGGCACATGCCCCCTCCCATCGTCCTACTCTACCTACTTAGCAGACAGCGTACTTGCAAGCTGAATGAAATCACCTGGGAATGTGCACATATCCACCTGCAAGGACATCCGTCGTTTTTTCAGACATCCTCCAAAAAGAAAAAAAACACAGTTATAAAAAAACCCAAAATGGTTTGATGTTGTGAATGGCTACTGTGAGTGGTTACTTTTTTATCAGTGTGTCAGATCAGATCATATCAGATCAACATATACCGATTATCAGCTGCAACATCATCTGCAGAAATCTTCCATGACTGTGTAAACCACACAAACAAAGGATTTTCACCCACGTAAAGACTGCACTTGCAGGAACATTTCACTTCTACCAATGTATGAAAGCTTTCTCTTCTCCTTCTCTTCTCCTCTTAAATGTACCCCTCAATACCCTTTTCCCCCTTTCTCAGTGGAATACACAGTTTGTGAGCATGATGATAACTCATATATGGAGTGACTTCTGCAAGGTAGTTTAGGCAGGCAACTATACCTGCACCGCTATACACATGATATGCCCCACTCTCCACACTCATCTACCAAACACACCCTGTCAATCTGGCAGTCCATTGAAACTGCAAAAATCTCCCAACTCTCCCTCTGCCTGTCAGTGCCACCACTGCTCTGCGTCACATTTTTACCTCTGCTGGGGATTTATGTTATCACCCGCCTCCATGGTTCGTTTTTATAATCTATGAAATAAAAAGGGGGACAATCTGGTTTCGTGTAGGCCTGTTTTGACCACTGTAATAAACTATAATGCAGGCTGACTGACAAAACCGGGTGCTAACAAAATAACTTTGTAAACGGTGTCAGAAAATCATAGTTTACAGAACCAGTGAAGTCAGTGAAGCTAATGGTACAGTACAGAATATGCTACTTAGAAAAAGAGCAGTCTATAATGTTCCCACGCAGTGTATTTAAATATGTAGAATACAGAGAGGATGGACAGGTCTGACACACTTATAATAACTTTGAGAGAAGATAAAAACTGATGTACAGACAGCAATGCTGTAAAAGATATTCTGATATTCACTTAAGTATGTAATGGCAAACTGTGAGCTCATAACACTACATTAGTTACCCAAGTAAAAATAAGTTTCCAAATAAAAGTCAATTTTGCTCAATAAATGCTCCCTGTCATGTGTTCCTAATACATCTGATGCTTGTGGATTAATATTGCTGCCGCATTAATGTGTATGTGTCATTTTTACTGCTGCAGATGTTTAAAGTTGAGCTAATTTGAACTACATAATGCACTCCAACAGTCTGTTGACCCATAATATACAGCACACAAATACATACAGTAAGTACAATATTTAATAGCTGATACTTTTACTCAAATATTATTCATAGCATGGCTTTCACTTTTTTAATCAGGATGTTAACTTTTACTCAAGTATGACTTTTTGGGCACTTTTTACCAGCACACTACCAGATTTATTAGGTCTGTATTTTCCAGAAGTTGTTTTTTCTATTTCATTTTCATTTGTTGTTTTCAATTCAGTTTTCCGCCAGTAAGTTTCCTGAGAGCTGCTTGTTTGAGTTTAATTTTTACTGTTTCAAAATGCAAAGTTTCTGATGAGTTTTAGTTTCACTTTACAGAATGAATAAAAGTAATTTCAATGCTAAATATCCCTTGTCCTTCTGCTGCTGGGTTTTTCATTGTAAGTACCTGCACTTGCCTCATCATTTCCTTCTGTCCCCTGGACAGCGATTTTCAGTGATTTAAGTCTGGGACACAGAAGCGTGGTGGCCTTGTGAGTGGAATGATGCACAAGGACAGTGGAGGACAACAAGCGATCGATCTCCAAACTTGGGGGTTGTTGATAGCATTCATTGATAGCATACTTCACGTTCTTGAATGACACACTGTGCAATCATCAACACTTTGCCCATGGATATTCATCAGTGTCAACAACACAGTTCCAGTGTTAATCGGTGTCTGGGCCTCCTTGCTGGATCCTTTGCCAGTGACAGTAACCAATGGGTGCATATCCAGGCAACACATGTCCATACATCCATTCCAGTGGAACTGCAGGGGCCAAAGGAGGTAAATTGTTGTCCGAATTATTTGGCTTCTGTTTTTATCTCACAGATGATCCAGATGATATGCATAGTAAGCTGGACCTCTATTCATAGGACATATGTCATGTCATGTCATTGTCCGTAACCGCTTATCCCTTTCCATGGGGTCACGGGGTGTTGCTGCTGGAGCCAACCCCAGCCTTGTCTCAGGGCGAGGGCAGGGTACTCCCTGGACAAGTCGCCAACTCATCGCAGGGCCCTCACTGATGAGCAATGTGGGGTTCAGTATCTTGCTCAAAGACACTTCGACATGCAGCCCAGCCTTGCCCGGAGCCGGGATTTGAACTAGCAACCTTTTGATCAGTAGTCGACCTGCTCTACCCGCTGAGCTACAGCCGCCCCTTCCATAGGACATATCTATGTTTAATATGTAAATGTTTGCAACGGACCACCAGTTTGGTGAAATATAAAATAGCCCTGTATTTCTATGCGAACAGGTACTGCCCTGCCTTCAGAGAGACTGAGAAAATCCATGGGTCTGAAGATGTTTTAATTAAACGTATTCAAGTTAATTTGGTTGCATATCAATTGATGTATGAAGTAACTGTAAACTGTAAACAGTCCTTAAAGTAATAGTAACACGTTTGTTAAAGGTTAGCAACAGGATACAAGATATATCCTGCATTAATACCTGCATCAAATCATCATGAGTCACGCGTTGGTAAATCTTAACTGAAGCCTTACAATACCAACAACAATAATAATAAAAAGAATTCTACCACTACAGTGCTGCATATTACCAACTATTGATCATACAGTCGTAATGCACACATTGTTCAAGGCCTCTGGCATGAGCAGGCTGTGATTATGGAGGGCAGTGCACTACAAAGAGAAACTTGTTAGATTGCTCAGCTCATTTCTGTCAGTTGCAGAAATATCTTGAAGGAAGGATTCTGTCCTGGGTACCATCACTCCTCATATTCTCTCTAGTTACAAATCAGTTTAAATGTAACTTTAAAATTTACTGCAGTTTGAGCCTTTTTCGATTAAGATGACATTAGCATACGTGCCCCAAACACTAGAGTTGCCAGCAAGCACTGCTTTAAAGAAAATGACTCCTGTGGACTATCAAAGAACACATTCTGACATAAGTCTTTCACAGGCTTTTGGTATTTCTGGCTTTTGCTATAATGCTAGTGAAAATACTAGGTGCTCTATCCCCTGGATGCAGGAATGTTGCACATCACTGTATGTTTTAATCAGGCTGCTGAAGAGTGATGTCTGCAGCCCGTCATGTTAATGGTAGGCATCCATCAAAAGGCCATGGCATTTTGCTCCTGTCAGCACCAGGTGACTCAAACATGTATGCACTGTTGGGGAGTGGACATACAGAAGCATGCCCGCCCCAACACACACACACACACACACAGACACACACACACACACACTGTTTTGATAGATGTGGCCATCCTGGCTATCCCAGGAGAGAGAAAGCGATAAAATGAAATGGAGACTGATCAGTGGTTATCGGCATTGCAATGTGCACATGCACAACAGTCACATCACAGTCCGTGAAATGTCAACTAAGGTAAATTAATTCAGCTTTGTCACGGTTTAATTGCGTTCTGCCACACAGAGACTACTTACTCATTATGCATCATAACATACACTTGTTCAATTCAAGTTCTCATAGCCTTATCTCTTTTAGCAACTTTTATTGCTAGCTCCACAGTTGTTAAGCTACAAGCTCTCCACCTCTGCTAATTAGCCTAGCAGTTACTAATGGCTTATCTCCACTATCTTGCTCGGTGTTAGATGTTCAGTTACGCCTCTGCCTCCTAACCCACTGGTACATGGAATAGATCTTGATTTTTGCCATCCCCAGGATGGCTAGGTGGAGCTACTATAGGTTGGTCCGGGGAGGCTGGGTAACTGTCAGAAGCAGACACAGTACAAATACGGTTCACCGTCAGCCTGTTCTCATTCCAAATAAGTTTTCTCCAGCTCAGTGACTCACCGACTCAGAAACCAACTCTGGTTATTGGAAGCTCCCCAGTCAGAAACGTACAGCCAGCAGTCAAATGACAACATGAGGCTAAACATGTCATAACTGGTCAGATTGGTGGTTTGGTGATTTTCAAGCAAACTATGTGGGCTTTGTGGATAACTGACAGACTTTCTGGGAAAACCTGGGCTGATTAGGTGAGACAGCATTCGTTCCACTTCGGACGGAGCGGCTCGCTCATCTAGAAATCTGACGATGAAACCAGGAGGCAGATCTGCAGTCCTACACACTCCTCAGCACTTCTTCTAGAGCAGTTACCCACCCAAACCCAACTGAGACTGTGTCTCTCCCAAAACCACTTAAATCAATTGAAAAAAGAGAATTTTCACATAAAAACTTGATAAAGGTAATCACTACAATTGTTCAAAAAATAGGAACATTAAATGTGGACTCCTAAACATTAGACGTCTCTCATCCAAAGCTTTTTAAGTAAACGACTGAATGATGAATGGACTGCTTTATACCTGCTTTATGCCCCTGGCCAACATTCCTGGCCCTTGAGACAACAACTGTACCAAAAATACAATACCAAAATATTGTCTGTCCACCTGTGGACAGATTTGTTAATGCGATAGCATCACAGCAATACAACACTCAGGAAACTGTGGTTGTGATGGATGGGAACGTAAACATGTTGATCGCCATTGTGGCAGTTTTGATCCTACATAATCCAGCAATGAAAATGAAATGAAATGAAAATCTCATCTGCATCACATGTCAAGTTAATTCTGGTTGGTCCTGCTGCTGTTGCTCTGCATGTCTTCTATCATCATCACTATGACTATTATAACAATATACTTTTGGTATTAATTGTCTTATCTCAATTATTAAAGCTGTTATTAGTGCTGTGGCTGTGATTGAATGATTGATTGATTGATTGATTGATTGATTGATTGATTGATTGATTGATAGTATTTTTTTTTAATCAATCAGTCTATTCACATGGTCCCTCATGACAGATTTAACTTCTATATTGGATGTGCATCAAAAAGCCAACCAGAGAGTACAGAAGAATTATCAGTTGGAAGTCTGCATTAGGGGATGAGGCCACCTTGTTGTATCTCAGATTGCCATAAAAAACATTACAACCAGACCTTCATGTTGGGATGGAGCACTATTTACCTGTTATTTCCTGTCCCTCCTCTATGTCTTGGTGTTATATTGTAGGTGCAGCTTACTGATGTCCACAGTCTGAGCAGACTGAGGGCACCTATATGAGGGCATGGGCTGAGCCAATGTAAGAGGCTTGTTACTGTGTCCTCATTCCCTCTCAACAAGACCCAGTTTTGTAAAGTGCCTTCCAGCCTTGCTATGCATATTCCAAACAACTGACAGCCAAGTACATTTAGCCAAAGTGTCTTGTGACCGCAGTGCATTTTAATCAATGGCCCACAAATACCATAGCCAAATGTCATGAGCCAATTCTGGTAAGGTGCCTCTATATGCACATCAATGCCAAAAGCCCTTGACTCATATGCATTCTTGTCATGTAATGATAGCTCATGCACAGCAGAGTCATTAAACTCCTTTTAAGCCCCATTAGCTTCTTAGGAGTCAACTCATGGACTTTCATCCAACACTTCCAAAAACCCATATCATGTTTATTTAGCCCAGCCTGTGTAACTAGCCGTTCCTACATTTTCATCTGCCTGTTCTGCCTTTCGAACCTTATCAGTTACATCAGCACCAGTTACCCCATATATCAACGCACAGCTCCAGCATGGCAACATCACACACAAGTGACCCCGTGAGTTAGCGATGTCCCTCATGGCTCTTAATAACGTCATACCACAGAAAGAACTTTAATGTTCAAATACCATATTTTATTGGACTACCTCCCCTGAGCTCAGCCTGTCATATTGCTCTCTCTATGGTCATGGCCCATGGCCCTGCATGATGGGTCTTGGAGCTTTACAGCAGCAGTATGGTTAGTCACATCACATTGCACTGGGAGAAATACTGGCTATTCTGATCCTTCTCAAGGTTCCCTTGTGTAATGCAGAGTCAGTTCTATTGTGGGTGTAACAGCGGAACATCAAGATTCAAGGTTTATCTATTCATCATCACTTTACAACACCAGGGTTGCAAAACAAAATTGAGTTTGAAAATCAAAACAAAGGCAGATGAATTGAGACAGCCTTGGGAATGAAGCTGCTCCATAGACTGGTGGTAAGGCAGTGGGTACTTACTCACAAACCCCCAAATGGGTACCTCATACTTCCCAGGAGGAGTTACCAGCTACCATACTCCATGGAGCCAATTCATATCTGTTCATTTCTAGTATCTGATAGAATGCAGCTATGCCTCATCAACCATTGAACCTTCTAGTTTTGATTGATTGATTTTTTTGACACACTACATCGATTCCTATGCAGCTTGAAATAATCATCCACAAAGCCGTCAGTTTAAGGTAACTATATGGGCATATTCTACACGCTGTTTTGTGCCACAGACATGTCAATATAATGTGCAGTTATCATACATGTAAATCCTAGAATGTCTTGAAAACTACACAGAATGCTGTCTGTTGCACCCCAAACTGATTCTAGAAATAACACTTGTGTGATGATTAAGGTAGAAAATCAAGCCAACTTTATTTATAAAACCCAAATGGACAGACATGCAGTAGATGCAATGTCTGCAGAACAGAACAACAAAATCACAAACTTCCAAACGTAAATGTGAAAATATCTGATACAAGTAGGAGTATGACAACTGAGCAGGTGATCAATGTGCTGACAGAGAGAGAAGGAGATATAAGGCAGAGACGAATGGCAACAATAGCTGCAGAAACAATCTTAAAGCACTTAACAGATACCTATAAGGCTCCTTTTGTGGCTGAAGATTTTACATGTAACAACAGAGTCCACTGAAAGACAGTTTAGGTGTTTAATCATCTATCATACGAATTGGAGTTGGGATGGAAACAATGGGAGCAAACAGGCTATCCTGACATCAGTGGCAAGAGCAGAGACAAGGACTGCAGGCTATCTGCAGTGCCTGATGTGAGGATACACACCACCAACAACAACATGGGACATGTGTTTGTGTCTATTTTATGTATCCGTACAATATACTCAGCAATGTCACAGTTTCTTGCTTTTGATCAACCTTCATTCACAAAGCCTTAAAGGATGGAGAAAGCAATTAAGGCAGTCACCAGAATCAATTTCAAGTTTCTTTTATTGACCACACGGCTGGTAGGATTCATTTCAAGTACAGATGGACTTGGAATAAACTACACACAGAGGAAAAAAATTGTCTCTTTCTGTCTTGAGTTTTCAGGTTTCCCACTTGAATCTCAATTTTGTCATTTTTGGGTTAGGATGTATAGACATTCCGATGATGTGGACAAAAAAACAGAAAGTTATTCCACTGCAACATCTTTGTACACTCAAATCATAGAAACTACAATTTAGATTAAAGATCAAGATTAGAACCTCGAGCAACAAATTCAAAATGACTTCTGAACAGTTTCTTCTGAACACCCCACAATAAATTAATGACTGGAAGGGTACAAGAGTTTTTTTTACCTTTTCTTTGACTTCAGTGCAGTAAAAAAACATTAGACCACAGATAAAACATCTGTTGTTTGTTTCTGAATTTAAAACCTCCTCACACCCACACACCACCATACTAGAGGGCTAACATCAATCAATGAGACGGAATTCTCCACTTTTAGTAGAGGTAAGCTGCCCCTTCAAACTTCTAGCCCTGCTTCAAGCTGTGCTGGACCAGTGTCTCCACTGAACACTGAGCCCAAATGACATCAATCCTCCATCCAGACAGTAAACATGCCAGCTCCCAAAATATAATAACAAAAACATGACGAGCATTGCTGAGATTAGTAACTGTAATGTAATCACTGAATTTCCAAATGTATTCACTTCACTACAATAGTTATTAATCATTCGGTTACCGACCAACAGTGGGCAAGTAGGGATGGGGGTGAGGGTGAGGGTGAGGGTTGGATGTATAAGAACTTAATGAGGTGAGAAGGAGAGGGGCCCTTCACTACACAGTGTCACTCTGCATGAAGTCACATTCACAGCTGTGGAAGAATCTGCGTGCGTATTAAGGCCAAGGGTATAAATAAAGAGGTAAACTGTGAGGAGCACTTGGCAGCCCGCTAAGTAAACAGAAGAAGCAGTTGTCACCATGGTAACTGACAGAAGCCTTACTTACACAGTCATATGTGCTAATACCTGTAGATACTAGTGGATCCTCATCAGGAAAACAGTTATATAGGTTGAGTGTGAAAGCAGTTTATTAAAACCTATAGCCTTTATGTAACGTGAATCAATGTGATGTTTCCCAAATAATGTTGTCTGACTTAAAAGCGCAATTTTCACCAATGCTACTTGAGAATACTGATTCACAAAATTCATGTATCAACAACCAGCTTGGTTAGGACCCTGATTCACACTTTGTCAGTTGAAAAGGCCCTCGGTTTCATTGGATTCAACTCAAAACTGTTATTGTTTCTTCTCATCTCATTGTCCGTAATGACCACCGTCATTACAACTCAGTAGAAGCTACAGCAACTGCTTAAAACTATAGACTACATGTCTCTGCTGGACCCAGTTATCCACAGCAAAGTCTCAAAAAGAAGAGACTCTGCCAGGACTGTAAGCACAACAGTCGAGCATCTTGCAACTCGCGGTCCAGCACAAACAGCACTCTCAGATGTAAGCAAGGTTGCACATGCTTGTGGTCTGTATGCAGCACAATGTGTTGTTCCCAAAGATTGGGTCTCCACCTGTCCGAAGCCCAAATGCATGCAGGTGCTTCAAATTCAGTAGAATACTTTTTTTAACAGTTGAAAGTACTCCAGATGCAAAATCTTTGATCTGCTCTGTGTTGTCTGGGTGAAGTAGGGTAATTATAGCCCATGGTCCATAGTCTGAACAGAGGCAACTCATGAAGTGCTAGAGCAGGGTTTTATTTAAGCTATCAGTTTCTGATCTAACGGTTGTCCATTTGAGTGTTGCACGTAACAGTTCGACAGGCGCAGCACTGTATTGGCAACTGCATTGATGTAAATTTAATCAGGATAAAGTCCATCTTTTGACACTGTCTGGCACATCTCCTGCTGCGCAGATAAAGTCTTTTCAACAGTCATTGTCTGGCAATGATTACTGAAACCTTAGCTTTTGATTAAGATGGTAACTCTGAATAGGGGTACTGGATCATTAGGAGCATCAGAAAGCTTATCATGCATTATCTCAGTCTCAAGTAGTATGGAAGCTGTACAACTCAGTGACTACTCCAAAGCTATAAGATATCTCATTTGATGATGTTCTTCGCACTATTGCTCTGCTTGAGGATATTGATTTTTATTCATCTGATTCAGGTGAAAAATGTGTAAACGTTGATGATGTGGGCACTAAAATTTGACGTCTTCCTGATGATGAAGATAAGTCATCTGGATTCACTGCTGGTGCCATGCTTAGATCACACATTTACTTGAACTAGAAGGGTTTCGGAAACATTCACTGAGTTTCTTTCATGTGGTAGCCTCATAACTCAGCATACAACACAATGAGTATGACATAGCATGTACCAGAACTGGCTGATGTCCCATCATCATCATCACCATCATCATCATCAACATCATATCATCCTGATATAAAAAGTGATAACACATGTTCTCAAAGGTCATGTAGATTAAAAAACATCAACAAGCAAATATTTATGTGTGATAACACAGAATATAAATATATAAATATAATGTGATAATAAATCTGAATCTTCAATGAGGTTGGCTTACTTCAAATGCCAACAGAACCACAGATTAAATTCATTCATAACATGACACTATTGGCAGACATTTTCCCCATTAAAAAAAATATTTGGTAATCACTTTGTGGATTTACTCTGTAGCAAGTGTTCTGTATGACCTGAACAATAAATGGAAAAAGAGCTAAATCCTTTAATAATGAAGAGGATTTAATCCTCTCCAAAACATACTTCTAAACACTGAATTTAAATGCGTCAAAAAAGCAACTTTGAGAATTTATGCAACACTGCATCTACATAAAACTTCATAGAGTCATCAGTAGCATCAGTGAATTTACATCACTACAGTCACAACAACAGCATCTTATGTGAAAATATATAACGAGGGGATTTTTAAAGGACTGCTAACAGAGAAAACTGGATTTCCACTGACTTCAGAAACCCTTGTGTGCATTTGTTAAGACTCAGAGACAGTGGAAAACATTTCATTAAATCTAACTAAACCTCTGTACATGTAAATTATTTTAATGATAACACTAAAAATAGGAGATCAATTCCGTGGGAGAGGTTCAAAAATTATAATGTGTCTGATTCACCCTGTGTGAGGCATCGGCATGTCGCGTCTCCTTTGATCCTTGTTGGCATACTTGATGATAATGAGGGAGATGCGTCCTTCGCTGTGAATTGCGGCCTGGATAAACATTTAAAATTCAACGGTTGAGTTAATCAGATAAACATACAGAGGGAGCATGCAAGTGTGCCAGCACAGGGGGCATTCAGAGTGTATTTAATTTGCTAGGGTGATGTTCTACATCATTGTTGGAAAAGCTGCTGATGTTTAGTGTTAAAAACTGTTTTTGGCAGGCTCCCTGGGCCTGAAATGTTCTCAATGTTCTTCTTTTCTGTACCTTTATTGTTTCATTCATATGACAATGAGGAGCAGTTGCTTATTCACCCAGATCACATTATGAGTTGCTGTATTTCCTTTATGTGCAGTGTACCAAAAATGTGTTTTGTCTTTTGAGATTGTAGAACATTCCTGTTCAACTGGCAGCCTGTGGGCCAAACAAGTTCCTTTATTAACCTCATTCTGGCCCTTTGATCATTTAGTAAGCAGGCCAATTAGCCCACTCATTAGATCTATCTGCTCAGCAAAATGTACAAGAATCAAACTGATAACCTACCTCCAAGATTAAAATGGTACATTGTTGTCTTCGTTTGTTTTGTCCTGCATTTACACAATGTTTCTTTTCCATCAAATACACTAAGCAAAATACCAAACACAAAAAATTGTTTTGATACATTTAAATTAGCATTAAAGGTCAGATATACAGAATGTTAATATGAAATAGCCCCTTGATGTGTCACTTTCTTTTTAATTTGGTAGCATGTAAAATGTACATGTGAGAGGGGAACTCTTTGGGGAATGATCTATTCAAAAATCATTTTCCCAACTTAAGTATCTTTTTTATGTATTGTTATAATGTTCACTCATGCTAAATTACATTTTAAAAATGATCATAGGAGATAGCTCTTCCAATCTGCAAGATAACACTGGTTTTTAAAACAAGTCCACAAATGATTTTTATTGTAACCAGGATGATGAAGCTATCTTAACCTTGACTACAGTGGTCAACAAAGGCAAACACACTGCAACCTTGGAACACAGAGGAAAACACAACTGAAATATGAAACATCATCATTAATTTAACAACAAATGTGCAGCATAAATACGTCTTTAGAGACTTTTCGTCTTTAAAGAAACTCTGGGCATCAAGAGACAGAAACTTTATCTTAATAAGGAGCTGGGGTTGAGATCATTCCTCTGTGAGTTCCTTTAAAAGCTGTGATTGGTTGCTCTAATAAATGAGAAATAAAAATGCACTCTTGGTGAAAATGGGTAGCGAACGTACAGCAATATGGATAGGCCTCATCATAGAATTTAGTCTCTATCAAGACCTGGTGTAATAATGAACATCATTTTATGTGATGAATGTCTTTGTTGACATTCTGAAGAAAAGAAACCTAAAAAATACTACCTACTTACATAGCCTATTGACATGCTGATAGTTGTTGCTGATGTGTATTCAGCATGCAGGTCATTTCAGGAGGCCTATTTAGTCCATTTGATAACAAGTGTTAAACCATATTAAAGGGAGCACACCAGTGATGAGGGTCATATAATAAGAGGGACACTGTAAAAGGGCTTGAATTTTTTGTGTGATCAGTCTGTTGATGTTCTAGTGTCATTCTTCTGGGTCAGAGATGTGAGCGCATCTCTTATAAGATGGACCACACCATTTTCAACTGCACCATCTAAATTGTAAGGTTTCCTTAACTCAATATTACTCAGTATTTGGAGAGTGAACCAACAGCTATCTTTTCCTATTTTTGGCTTGAATGGACTTTTTGTGTAATAGTGCTTGTATAAAATCAACTCTATAATCCACAGTCATGTTATATACATTTTGGAGGATGCTTCAGAAATGATACATGAATGTGTTAATAGTTAGATGAGTGTAAGTCAAAAGAAAAAACAAAGCTTTTTTTAAAATTGTTCTCAAAGCCTTGGCAATCAGGGTAAAAAACATATACATAGTTTCATTCTTTAACAACTGAAACATCAAGTCAGACATCAGACTGTGGTGGCTCTACTGCAACATGCTGATCTGTGTTATGGGTCTCAGTTCTCACTTATTTCACAGCACACTTTGCTCTGAGTATGTGCTGGCATACACAAACATGCACAATAGTTGAATCAGCCTCCAATTGGTGGACAAGTCCGTAACAAACCTTCAGTTGGTATAATGACCCTCCCAAACATTGTGGGAAAAAATTTGGAAACCACCTCCCATGCAAAGGATTAATTTTTTGTCTTGTCATTGAAAAGTGGATGAAATATTCACGGATGGATGGATTTATTACACACATTTGCAAAAAATGGCCCAGGGAATGACTACAGTGAGTCTGCATTGCTGCTTAACTTGATTTCAACAGGGAGCGCTGTCTAGAATTCGATTAGACAACAGGCCTCAAGTTGACTCTTGGCTCGCTCAACCTCAAGTGACACAATAGCTGTTGTGAAAATGAAAACATGACTCCATTTCCATTTCGACTTTGATGGTTTTGCCAAGAGTGGTGTCTGTCTCAAGTGGTCCTATTGGGCTACTTGGGTAAGCATTGCTTTTCATGTTGTCATTCATAAATATCTGACAGTTATAATTCATCTTCATAGGTCAGTTCCAGTTACATCTGTAAGACAGAAAATAACTTAATGTGGTCTTACGCATGAAGTATAAGACCACATGTTTGTTCATGCATCGTTAATATACAGGTCTGTCTGATCTTTTCTTTATTCAGAGCTCAAGTTCTGCTATGCATTTGGTACTGAGAATTAGTAATTCAACACTATGTGTTAAATGTTTTGATCTGTGGACACTGATTTATTGTACAATTGTCCCCAAAAATACTCCTAAGTTACAGGTTGGATTATAATGCTTCTGTAGGGGCTATGAATGCACCAGAGCCATCATTGGAACCACACCACTGCTAGGGGAAAAAGTAAAGGGCTACGATAAACGACTGTAAATATATTAAATAATTTCTAAATTATGCAAATCATAGTCATAAATGGCTATGTCACTCTCACAGTGCTTAGAAACTTTCAATGCTCTTAAAAGTCCTCCTCCCAATTCCAAACAGTTTTTCATCTTTGGAGCTGAAAGGGAGATATGTACCTCTCTCAATATTTACATATTTCCGATAAAAACGGTCAGTTTGGAGGCGCTTTGTGTTATAGCCAATAGTGTTAACGCTGAAAATCAGTTACTGTAGCCCCGCCCCCCCAACATGACAGAGCGTTCCTGCAAAGAACTTCAAACTTCACCGAACAAATGAAAGAAAAAAAAACATGAGGAAATACCAGGTCAAACGAAAATTAGTCTGTAGAGTGCAGTGTGTTCATAGCCTGAAAGCCATGTGGCCTGCAACAGCCACAGCTGACACTAGGAAGCCCTGTGCTAATTTTGGATAGATGAATCCTCCTGCATAATCTACGAGGCAACAATAACTGCATCGACATCTTTATGTTATAAATGAGCTACAGTGCTTATAAAAAGTATTCAACCCCTTTATTTGAAATCATGACCATGAAATCATAATAAATTAAATCATCGTCAACATACAAAAAATATACAAAACAAAAACTCAACAAAAAATTTTAATATCAAAGTGAAAACTTTTCTACCAGGAAATGATGACTAATCAAAAATGTATAATAAGTGACTGTACAAGTATTACACCTGGCCACTCTACAACAGAGGTCCATCCAAGTGGTGCTAATAGTCTCACAATTAGTGAAATGGAGATCACCTGAGTGCAGTGAATGTGTCTCAAGTGATCATAAACACCTGTGTGTGACGGTCCAGTCACTGGTTAATCAATTCTACTGCACACAGTTACACCATGAAGATAAAGAATACTCCATGAAAAGTTTACTGAAAAGTAAATCAGAGGATGGAAACAAAAACAAATCCATCATTAAGAAATGGAGGTAATATGGCATATGTGTAAATCTGTCTAGAGCAGGCCGTCCTCACAAGACACCTGTGACTACTTTGAAGGAGTTAGAAGCTTCAGCGGCTGAAGTGGAGTAGACTCTGCATACAACCACTGTTCACCAGTCAAAGCTTTATGGGAGAATGGCAAAGAGAAAGCAACTGTTGAACAAAGCTCATTCAGTCTCCATTAGAGTTCATCCAAAGGCATGCGAGAGAATCCAAGGTCAGCTCAGTGAAGGACCAGAGGCTACTTTTTGTGGACACGAAACACTGCATGTCACCACAAACACACCATCCCCACCGTGAAGCATGGTGGTGGCAGCTTCATGCTGTGGGTATGCTACTCTGCAGCAGGCTCTGGAAGGCTTTTAAAGGTTTAGGGTAAAATGTATCCAGCAAAATGAGGAGACCTCCTGGAGGACAACCTAATTCAGTCTGCAAGAAAACTACGACTTGGGAGAGGATTTATTTTCCAGCAAGACAATGACCCAAAGCATACCGCAAAACCTATACTGTGGGTGTAAAGACAACAAAGTGTATGTTCCGAAGGGGCCGAATCAAAGCCCAGGCCTTAATCCAACAGAGAATTTGTGGCTGGACTTGTAAAGTGCTGGCCATGCCCAATCCCTTTGCAACCTGACAGAGCCTGAGCAGCTCTGCAAAGAAGAATGGAGAAAAATTCCAGATCTGAAAGCCTGATTGAGCTCTATGCACACCGGCTCAGTGCTGTGAGTATAGCAAAATGTGCATCTACTAAATACTCACTTGAAGGGGGTGAATAGTTATGCAATCACTTACTTTTCATGATGTATTTTTACTTAACTGACATTACCTTGTGGAAATCTGTTTTCACTTTGACATTACATAGGGTTTTTTTGTAAAACTTTTGTTTTGTATATTTACCATGATTCTGGCATGAAGAATCAGTTTGTAGAAAGAATCTTGTTCTACAGTGAAACCCTGGTGGGCAATGCTTACTTTTGTTATTCACAATGCATAAAACATTTACCAATGCATATTAAATTTAAAAAAAATAATAATAAAAAAAACATAGTCAACAAAACATGTTTGGGTTTAATCACCTAAAGTGTTTTCCACTGCAACTAAATCCTCAAGACAACACAGAATCTGTCCAGCCCACCTAATACACAGTTTTAATGCTCTATCTTATCCTTGATGCAAAGGAGTGTGCAGTGCAAGTGTCATTGCTGGTTTCAGACTGGCACAGTTGCTGCTGGAGGATCAATGCAGGTAACGTCACTAATATCTGCCTCATTAAGGACATATTTCTCCCCCATCTCATCCAAAATCAATTCAAATTATCTTCATTTATATAGCCCAAAATCACTATCACATTGCCTCAATGGGCTGTACAATCTGTACAGTTAACAACATCCTCCGTCCTTAGACCCTCAATTCAAGTGAGGAAAAACTTGCCATGTTGATGGAAAGAAAGACCTTTTAAGGGTAAAATTTTGTTTTTTTAAATAAATAATACGATGGAGGAAATTCAGAAAGAGCCACAGAGGAGGGATCCCTCTCCCAGAACGGACAGACATGCAATAGATGTCATATCCCACCCATTATTGATCAGGATGATACTTTTTATGACCCATTATGCTTGATCCACAGATGAGATCGGCGCACACAAAGTGGGACGCTGCAGTCTTCCTCCTCTTCAGTGAAATTTTATTTTAAAATTTAAGAAAGTGTTATTTTTTCATTTGCAGTCTAACAGAGATAGGACGGATGGTTATGAAACAGCGGGGCAGAGGGTCCAGCAGCTGACAATCACATCCCTTTTCTTCAGTGAAGACGAGTACCACTGTTTAATATATGTCAGGCCCTGGTGCACCTGGCTCTTACAGTTTTTTTCAATTGCTTAAGCACGATTTTGAATATAGGGCCCGGTTTTTCAAAACACTACACACAATTAGCACAACCATACACACAATTAGCAGAACACCTCACATCCTTTGCAAAATGAAACACTATTGTAAAAACTATACACTACTTTATAAAAATGATATTTTGTTACCATATAAAAACACACACGTTTCATATGACTAAATTCTGGTTGAACCAGTTACACACTGCTGCGCTTAACCTAAAACACTTTTAGCAATTCTACTCCTCAGTTATTTGAGTAATGTAAGTGAGGTACACAGAGAAAGTGCAAATATACAATACTAAAAATTCACCAAATACAACACAAGACCAATGCAGAAGAGTGATTTATTTATCTAAATCAGTCAAAATTTCAACAAAAGATGTCCATGCTACAACAGTACTGTGCATAACATCAAAAAAAAAATAAAAAAATACACACCCAATCAAAAACAACAACAAAAAAAAGATACTATAAAAAATATGGGGGGAACAAAAGAAGAAAAGAAAATCCAGCAGGGGAAATATTAGGGTTTATCTCTTCACCAAGCTGGATCAGGCCAGAGAATTTCGTCGTCATCACAGGCGATATCTTCATTAGCAAAACAACAAGGGAAGAACCGCCGTGAGTTATTGCATTATTGGCCAGAACCATGTTTATGATTGCTCTTTCTTGTTCTTGTGTGAAAAAAAGCCCCCTCCCACCTTGTCGCTCTCGAACCTGAATCCTCTGTGGAAAGAAATACATAGGATGTCAAAGGAACCAGTATGAACAGTGCTGATATGGTACATACTAAGCAGTTGATAACTTTTGTAGAAAGATTTGTTTTTACCTGTTTTCTTGTCGAAATGTCCTGATCACAGATGCCACTGTATATCTGCTAAGATTTGGCTGAACTCTCAGTCCAGCCTCCCTCGGCGTCAGTCCATGGTTCACCACATGGTCAACTAATGTTGCCCGAATTTCATTTGATAAATTTGGTCCTCTCCTTCTTAGGGCATGTATTCCTGCTTCCAGTCTTCCTCTGCCTCTGCCTCGTCCTCGTCTTCTTCCTCTACCTGCACCTCCGCCTTGACTTCTGGCATGGCCTCTGCCTTCACCTCCTTCTTCTCTTTGAATTCCTCTTCTCATTCTTATTCTTCCTCATCTTACTCATTCCATTGTGGTAGAAGACAGGTGAACTCACCTGCTGTCTTTTTGTAGTGCTTGAACCTGATTGGTGTGTCTACAATTAAGCAATCATGTGTTGGTGCACCTGAGTGTTGTGTTTAACCAATTCGATAATGAGTGTGGTCATTTGAAAGTCAGTGCTTTGGAATTTGCAAGGAAGTGACATCATGATATGCATCTGTGTCTAATGTATACAAGTGTGTTTAGTGTTTTGCAATTTACTGTGTGCAGTCATTTGCAAAAAGTGTGAAGCTGACATTGTGCTTATAGTTGTGCTAATCTGGTCCGGAGTTTTGCTCCTTGAGTGTAAGGTTTTTATAATTGTGTACAACTTTTGATTTTAGTGTTTATGCAATCCAAAAAAACTGTAAGTGACAGCCAGACACAGGGAACTTGTTCTACCTCTTGCCAGAAGCCTAAAAGTATGGCTTTAAGAATTAACCATGGGATGAGGGCCCTGAACCCCTAATTTCAAGTAGACTGAACAACTGACAAAAGCAACAGTTGACTAAGCTTAGGCATACGTTCAATAAACACATTGGAGCAGACGACTACATCATAACCTTTAGTAACAAATTGATATTTCTTATAATTCTGTTTGTGTTTCTGTGATTTCCAGTTGAAGTTTTGCCCTCATGTGTCAGGTCCTCCCTTCGTGTGAATTTCCCACCCTTTTGTATGTTCACCTGCGTCTCATTTGTAGTCACCCGTGTGTGTGTGTGTGTGTGTGTGTGTGTGTGTGTGTAGTCTGTGTGCTCCCTCACGTCTCTGTCAGTCAGTCTAATTTTTTACATAATCCTCCTCTATAAAACCCCTGTGTTCCCTGTTCCCTCCAGTGTCTTCTTGTTTCTCTTCATGGTATGTTTCTGGTTTTATGTTGCTCCTGATTTGAACTTTACTTTTGGTTGTACTTTGTTTTAGCTTTTGTGTTGACGCTTTATGTTTCTTGTCATTTTGGGATTATGATTTTTTGGATTCCAGCTTTTGTCAACTAAAGCTCCCTCTTAGTTCCTTGTCATGCCATTGGCCCATGTGTTTCTGCATTTGGGTCCTCACCATGACATTTCTAATCTGAACAGAAGATAAGATTTAAGATACAGACAAATAATGAAGAAGACCTGATGAGATGTAACCTGTTTTTTTAATGATTTAGAGAAATGCAACATATTCTAAATTGTCATATTTCACTGAAAAGTGACAATGTTCAAATCCAATGATTAGATTTTTTTTTTTTTCCTGTTTTATACAGGTCCAAAACAAATAATGCCTCAAATACATGTAATTTACTTTTAATCAGATACACACATCTAACCATTACATTGTCAGTCACAGTTGTTGTATCAGTTATGACAATATTGTTGATTATATGAATAATACAAATGTGCATGTTTTGATTTCAGCTTACAGTTAATGAAAGCAATAAATAATGATTTTAAACTGACAGAGCTAGCTCTGAGAATGAATAATTCAGAGATGCAGATTTTGTCAGTCATGCGACCAGGAACAGTTTGCCTGGGGATACAAACACTGAGATGTAAGTTTGTAAGTTTAAATTTAATTTATGATTTTATCTTAATAAACTATTATTACAGTAAGTATACAGATTAGAGATATTTAAGAATTCTGTAGATGGTGATTGCTATACAAACATATTCCTGAAATGTTTTCCATGTCTATGGGGGAAAAAAAATCTATTTTTTTCTTATTTTAGTATATTCATTTCAGTGTGTTTTAGTATTATACAGATACAGACTCTCACTCATGTTTGTGTCATCTATATCCATGAAAGTCTTTCTAATTGATACGTTCTTCACCTATTTAAACTGCTATCTGTTTTGATATAACACCAGCATTTAATAACACTGCAGTGTCTGACATGTGTCAAAATAGCCACACCCACTTTTTCCCCTTCACATGAGATAACAGCATGTTGCGATACACCACTTGCCTGAAACTGTAGTTGCTTTGTCAGGAAAGCACCAGTTCTATCTCATTCAGGCTCTGCCTTCCATTGAACTCTCTGGGTATAGTGCTGCTATGATCACAGGTGTGTATTTGCCAACTCAAAATTTGCATGTGTTGTTGCCGGCAAATCAGAGCTTGGCTACCCAGTACATGTCTCATAACAAGGCAACTTGCCCTCTGTCTGCAATCCTTTTTTCTTCAGCGTTGGCAAGGTTTACCTACTGATTTCATCTCCTGGTATGAAATTACTGCTTAAAGTTGTTATTAATAGGGTAGCTCACCTGGTAGAGCTTACACCCAATGTACAATGGTGGCTTTCTCAGCTGCGGCCTGGATTTGAGTTCAACCCACTGTTTTCTCTTTTTTTTTTGTTGAGACCAGCAACATGACAGTGGGGTCAGCAACAGAGCTGCACTAATGACTGATGAGGGAGAAGGTCAGGCTTGACATTGGCAGGGATGGACAGTGTGTGCAAGACTGCCAACTGGAGACATGGACAGTTGCTGCCCTTGACTGGCAACCACAAACAGGAGGATGGCAGGGCTAGCAACTGAAAACCAGTCGCAAGACTTGGCACTGGCAGGGCTGTCAGCGGGGAACTGGAAGCAGGACCAGCCAGGCCACTGATTGGTGACCAGAGGCATAAATAACTTAGATAACTAGTTACAATCAAAACACAAGGGCAAATATAGAAACACTAAAATACAATATACTGTATGCTTAAGAAGCAATAAAATAAGACATAGTATAGTAAAATAGAACATAATGAATTCAACTAAAATACTGAGGTAGGTTAAAAGTAAGAAGAACATAAGGTACGAGAGTATAAGGTACAATATTTACAGTAATAATTTAAAGCGCATTATTTGAATGTTGTGGCGTAAGCTTTATAAAGTCTGATGGCACCAGGAAGGAATAATTTTGTGCTGTTCCTTTAGGCAGCAGGATGAGAGGCATTGTCCATGACAGCCAGCAGATTTACCAGCATCCTGTCCTCCGCCATCACTGCGGAAATGGTTTAAAAGTAATTCAATCTGAAAATCAAAAATTCAATGTGGATGAATTTGATCAAGCAGAACTGTATGAAAAATGTAATTTTGTTTATAGAAAAAGTGGTAGATGCCATTGCTAGAAAATGAAGTGTAACATGGTAGAAATGGTTATAGTTTAATGCTGTGAGTCACCATCAGTGTAAGGTATAAAACATGAGGTGGATGGACTTGTGAACGTTTAGATATGTGTGCATTTATGAGTTTGTTTCAGTCCTGACCTCCCTCTGAGGCTCCATCTTTACCTTGCTGATGGAATTCAAAGAATGACTGGCCATAGTTGGATGACTGCTGCTTGTCAATGACAGAAAAGGCTGAACTATCACCCAGTCTTTTCTCTTTTCTACACCAGTACAGTCTAATGTAATCTGCTCACATTGAAGCTGACACAAGGTGGCACCTCTGTGGATTTGAAAATGCATTTTTGCACAGCATAAAATCACAAATGGTCACATATGTAAATTTAGTTTTGCATTGTAGATGCATACAGAAGCTACCATGCATGGCACTACTTGTTCATTAGAAGCAAAAAAAAAAAAAAAAAAGCAAAAAAAAAAGCAAAAAAAAAAAACATTTATATATACACACACACTCATCAATGGGATCCACACAAGGAGCAATTTGGGGTTTATTATCTTGCCTAAGGAGTGGGCTCGAGCCACTGCGTCGGCTCAGGAACAAACCAGCGGCCCTTTGATTAGTGGACGACCACTCTACCTCCTAAACCACACAGTGCTACCATTAATATCAGCCATAATTGATTCCCAAGTGACTTTCCCAGGAATGCCGGTATAGAATCTTCACGTCAGTATTTGCATACAAATTACACAGATTATACAATTAGACAATTATTTTATGCAAGCGATGCTTAACCACATTAAATGGAAAAGTAACAAGATTTCAAATGATATGGTCTCCTATGTGGTTCTAACTTGCATAATCTGTTTTTGTTTAGCTTCTGGGTTTTGGAGGAAATTCCTAGAATGATGCAGTGGCTTAAGTTCCAGTCATTAAAACCCTGGAATCTGTTGTATTTGTTGACATGATTCAACTGTGTTACTTGGTCAATTGCGTGAAGATGATAAGACAAGTGGGGTTTTCTGTTACTATGACTGTATAGCTGTATAGCTGTGTATTCCTCAAAATATCCTGTTTTCAGGTGCTTGTCTTTTTTTATTAAGATTTCCACTCGCACTCAAGTTCTTATAGATGACCTGCTCACAGACAGACACAGACTCACCCACACACTCAGTCGTCAGAGCATTATAAATAAAGCCTAATGATAGTAAGCAAGAGCCTCACCTTCTCCCCGAAATAACACCCTCCTGTTTGTGTTGAGGTATCAGACGCCATCCATCAAAGAGCAATCTGTGTTTGTATCAATAAAAAAGCTCATGCATTTTTCAACATTCAAATACCTTGCTGCTCCGGGAACGGATGTTGCATTCCTGTCTGTCTACCAGCTCCGCCACAGCAAAAGAACAATTCATAAATATTAGAGCAGATTAGGCCCAGCCTTCTCTTTTCTCTCATTGCTCTGTCTTGATTTACTGTAGAAGTACAGAGTTAGACCATTTCTCTTTGTTGGGTTTTATAAACTCCCTGCCTGCTTGCTGTTTGTGACACTTCCCCTGAGGTTAAGCCTGCATGCATTCACCATCACTTTACAGGTTATCCATTCAAACACGTATCTCTGTAGATGGACAAGGATATCTAAATAAGTAAATTAAATATATATACATACACAACATATTTTGGATTTGATTTCAGTGGACATGCTATGTGTGTGTGTGTATATATATATATATATATATATATATATATATATATATATATATATATATATAGTTATTGTTGTAACTGACCTGCACCTTTGCAGCAAGTCAACATATTGTGTAGGGTGAAAGGAAGAAGGGGATAGCAAGACAGAAGCATCCTCTGATTTCAATTAACCAAACCTTATTGTGTTGATGTTGGGAAACATTGCAAATAGAAAGCAAGCGAGACTTCGAAGCACACCGATGAAAGATCACATAACATTTGCTGCAGTGCTACTGTGTTTTAAAATGATTCATCTTTGCATCCCTGATAGCTGAGTCGATTTTTTTTTTTCCTTTGTTTGTGTGAATTTAATCACTGCACAGACACAATCCTTGTCTCAGTCTGACACTTTACTTCAGTTCCCGGGGCTGAATTTGCAGATGTGGTCAACATTGTTATGGATCTCCTGCATTTTTTTCAGAGTGATTATGATAAACGGATGTCTCTCTCACCCGCCCATTTCCAACCTATTCATCACAGGGCCAATAGAATATAAAAGATTACAACAGATGCTTTTAACTTGCCTCCCAATGGAGGCAGTGGCACAGAACTCCTGCATTTAGCCTCAAGGGGCTGATGACAAGAATAACACAAGGGACAGATATTTATATATATACACACACACACACACACACACACACACACAAACACACATATATATATATATATATATATATAATTAATCTATCACACAATGTCATAGAATACGTATCTCTTCTACCATACTGCCCTGTCCTTTTCTTTTTGCTGATGATGACTTCTGGCAAAATGAGTAAATTCCTGTCACATACAATGAGGACAACAAAGACAGACATATTGTTCTGCTGCGTGAGATGGTGACTGATGTGCTGGCAAAATGCTGACTGGCCACACACACACACACAAGTCAGCCTGCCAGGTAGTGAAAAGTCTCTCTGGTTGGTACTTATAGGCCCCTAGCATGACACATGCTTTGTCTTGTTGGCTCTTTAATTCATCAAGTCTGGTCTAGGCCCCAGAAAGACTACAAAAAAAGTATTTCAGCAATAAACTAAATATTATTCAGCAAAGTCAATCCTCTGTAGCTATTTAAATCTTCAGTAGGATTTGAAGATATTCTTTCACTTATGGTTATAACACTTCAACAAAGATGAGAGAGGGAAACCTGGAAAACTCTTCCATTCAAGTAGTCCAGAGACAAAATACACAAGCTGACCTTAGAATTAGAGGCAAAGTTGAAAGAGGAGTTTTGAAGCAATTCACAAAACGAGTCCAAATATTGGAGGGGAATGGCAATTGGCATGGTTGTGCTGATGAGACTGAATTTGGAATCTGTATCACTTTAAGGCTAATGACCAAGAGCTTATTTGAAAATGCCCATGTTGGTATCAGAGCAAAGGGTGTCCCACTGTCTATAATTCATAGCTGTGTTGTCTAACTTTTAAAAGTAACTTGTTACATTATTGTGTTTTCTCCTGAGAAAAGTAACTTGTTTGTGTACTTGAGTGATACCAAAACATGATGGTAAAAACCCTTGTGACTCATTGTGCATGTTGGTCATATTTACCAGACAGCATGTAGCCAACTAGTGATGGGAACAGCAGTTCTTTTTACTGTACTGAATCTCTAGAATCTGTTCATTCAAACAATTTGTTCACCGAATCGTTCAGTGCTCTCCAACTCCCTGACATGATAAAACAGCCAAATGATCCAACATTGAGTTCATGATTCAGCCCTGAGGTTCATGTTCACTTACTGAGGGACGGTGCGTTCAGGGACTTTAGTACACAATAATTCATGGGAGACGCAGTTCTGCTCTGAGTTGTATACATGCACTACAATTATTACAGGGTGAAAGTGTCCTCTGTGCACAGTAAAATCACTTAACATGATGTTACATGGATGTTAGCAACACAGCGCTAATTTTAGCAGTACAGTCACTGAATGTGAATCAACTCCTCTGCCCTGAGTGAGTGAGTGAGTGACATCCGATGCAGCTTAAACTTAATAATCATCACCACAGCTAGCATGCAAACTATTTCTTGATGGCCTGCAAGATATATTGGGTCAAACACATTAAAAAAGAAAAGACAGTGAATATTGCTAGTATTATTCATTATATTATTCTATATCATTATTCATTTCTACATTATGTGGATACTGCCAAATATATTCAGCTTTAGCTTTTCAAAGGTCGGTCAAGGGGCACATCCACAGATGAAAAGTTATTGCAAAAGCTGCGATAGTAGCCTACCAGTCCTAGGAAACGCATCAGCTCTTTCTTGGTGGTAGATGGGGGTACTTTTGAACTGCAAAGAACTTGGCCCTCACAGTTTGAACCTGGCCTAGGCCCACCACCTTCCAGATAGGTGACAGTCGCTCTGGCAAACTCACACTTGCCAGATTTACTGTCGAGTTCGCCAGACCAACCTTTCAAAGAGAGCACCTATACGCTGGACATGTTCCTCCCAGGTGTCAGAATACACCACAATGTCATCTAAATGCACAGCACACCCATTATCCCCTTGATGCCCGAATTAATATGCAATTATGTTATATGTTATATGTATATATGTTAATTATTTGTGTTTTTGCTTTCAAGCAGAGACTAAATTAAGTGGAGATAATTAATTTGACTGTAACAACAGGCGTTAATGGATAAAAGTAGTAATAAAGTAGTAATTAAAACACATTTCCCATCCGAGGCATGAAACTGATTTCATTAATGCCAACATACTATTTAAATTAAAATTGTAAACTGTTTTCATTACAGACATTCAATAATTCATCATGACAATGATAACATAACAACAATGAAAAAAATGTGTGCGTGTATGTGTGTGTACTAGATGTTCATTTTGTCTTCTAGTGTATATTAGTTAGTAATCTCTAAAGTACTGTATGGACAGTTTTATTGCATCTGCCCCAGGAAGAGCAGCTTTCCACACTGGGACTTCTTTTGCAGAGTTTGGTTTCACTGACTTCCACAATACCCTCTGTCTTTTCGCTCTGATAGCAGCTGCTCTTGCAGTAGTAGCTGCACTAGGAAGTGCATCATCCTCTTCTTTGGTGCTGCTGTCATCACTGCTGCTGCTGCTGTAGTCACCTGGTGTTAAAAAAAATTTTTAAAAAATAACACTCTCGAAAAGTGCAGACATTTTATTTACATATACACAACATGCCCTCATGGTGACATCCACAAATATGTAGCTAACAACACAAAAGCTGAAAGTCTGTACAACATTATAGCATTTTTACTGTTATTCTCATCACCTTGTGCAGGTATGTATTCGTCATCACTGTCTCCACTCTCACTAAGACAGCTGTCATCACTATCTACTGGTGGAACCCTGGTTTGTACTCCAGGAGTTCGCTTTCCATAGAACATGGATGCATGCATATTCTCCTGAGTAAAAATAAATGGCAAAAATTGCATTCATATAACATCATGCTAATTCTATAATGATTACAAATGCACTATCTCAGCTGCATTCTGACTAGAAGCGTTTTGAGGCAAATTCGCGACAATAGGCTTTAAGGGGTTAGGTCCAGAAACAGCTCGATTCATTAGCCGCTGAAATGTTGCAGGAGCATTCTTCAAACCAAGTGGAATTATGGTGTACAAATACAAGCCTGAAGGAGTTATGAAGGCTGAAATTTCCCTTACCCTTTCGGTGAGTACATGCCAGTACCCTTTGAGAAGATCAAATTTGCACACAAATGTGGCTGAGTCTACTAGATCAATGCAATCTTCCACATGAGGAAGTGGATAAAGAACAGGTTTGGTGAGACTGTTCACCTTATGAAAGTCAGTGCAGGGCCTCAAACTAGCATCTGCCTTTTTGACTAGGAGGCATGGGGAAGCCCAGTTGAAGGAACAAGGCTCAGCAATGCCATTATCCAGCATGTACTGTACATCAGCCTGTAACTGTCGCCTCTTGACATCTGACACGTGATACAAGCGTTTCTTGATGGGTTCAGCAACTCCAACATCTATGTCATGCTCAATAAAGTGTGTTTGGGTTGGGTTATCAGAAAACAGTGATAGATAGCAATTGATCAGTATAGTCAACTCATCATGTTTGACCACATCTGAGTACCCAACAAGGATATCCAGATCTTTCAATGCGTCTGAATTCCTCAACCAACATCAGGAGCAATGTCTACCCCTTCCCCCTCAACTACCACTGGTTCAGACATGGGAGATGACAAATACGGCCAGAGACCAAAATTGGCTTGGCTGGGGAGCTCTGAAGCATTGGATATAAAGACTTCCAAGTGTGATGTGGCTTCAGGAGGTTAACTTGACACAGCTTTGAAGACTTCCTATGGCCAGGTGTTTCAATCAAATAGTTTAGTTTGAAAACTCAATGCACCACAGAGAAAGGACCACTGAACTTGGCCTGGGATGGTGAATCTACAAGAGGCAAAACTGTAAACACACAGTCACCTGGGTTATACTGGCGAGCTTCAGCCCTGTTGGTCGTATTGTTTCTTCATCTTGCCCTGTGACTTCTGCAGCTTTTGCCTAGCCAGCTCACCTGCCCTATACAGTTTTAGTCTGAGGCCGTTATCCATACAATTTTGAGTAGGATCCTCTGGAAAGTAACCATCTTGCAAAACGGCAAGTGGGCCATGCACTTTATGGCCAAACACCACCTCACTCGGACTGAATCCAGTACTTTCCTGGCAAACTTAACAAGCTGCTCACAGCAACCAGGGCAACACATCCTCCCAGTCACCCGACAGTTCTGTACAAAAAGTATGCAACAGATTTCCGCATATGGGGGAAACGTTCAAGTGCACCCTGACTTTGTGCATAGTATGTTGTTGATTTGTTATGCTCTATGTGTAGCTGTTTAAGCACCTGAGCAAACAGATGGGATGTGAAGTGGGAACCCTAGTCAGACTGTATTTCTTTGGGGATGCCATACTGAATACTGAAATGAACTGGGTCAAAACTCTAACCACTGCCTTTGCTGTAATACTGTGAAGTGGATAAGCAGCAGGATACCTGGTAACCTGACACATTACAGTCAACAAGTATGTGTGTTCAGATTTGGACCGAGGCAAGGCAACCACACAATTGATGATCAAATGCTCAAATGGCTACCCAATGGCGGGGAATGGCTGTAGAGGAGCAGGTTTAACAACCTGGTTTGGCTTGCCAGTGGGCTGACATGTATGACAGGTCTTAATGAAAACAGCAATGTCTCTCTTTAAGCTTGGCCAGAAGAAATGTTGCAGTATGAGGTCATAGGTCATAGCCTTTACTGTGACAGTTAGTAGGGACAACAACTTGGAAGATTGGCTCGCCTGCAGATGCATCACCATGTGACAGTCACTTGCAAACCAAAAGACTATTTTGGAGGACATAGCACAGAGCAGTATCCCTCACCTCCAGTGCTTGCACAATTCCATCCAACAGCAATCTATGGGAAGTCAAAAGTTCCAAAAATTTCAGTGAAAAAAAATTCAATGCAAAAAATTCAGAGTCAACATCCAGGTAACCAAGTAGAAGCAATCAATCCCCATATGAAATCATCCAACATTCAGCCATACATATGCTCCACTGATCATGTGGTGCCGAAACAGGATGGCGGTGAAGCTCTAGCAAGCTCTGGTCAGAGCATGGCTCGTTAGCAGCTGCTCAGCTATGTTGATAACAACAAACACAAATGATGGCGCTTTGGTGAGTGCATTTGCTCTTGATATACCATTTGTGTTCATGTGTTGCACATTAATCAGATTTATTGAATAATAGCTACACAAAACGTTTGGCGAGGTGGGGTTCGTTAAAAATGTGTTAGTTATTAGCTAACATTATGTTACCAAGGTTTATGATGTGGCTGGCAAGAAATATCTGACGGACAGGTTGTTTAACAGCTGCCTATTAAGTTACTAGCTGTTTGACTTTACCCAAGACAATAAAAGAAGGTGCAAATTATTTAATGACAGTGTTAACTGGTAACAGCATGGGTCGTGGTTGCTCATAAGTTAGTAGCACCATTCACACTGCCATTTGCATGCAGAGATCCTGTGCCAATTCTCTGCCTCTGTCTCAGTGTGAATCTCTCGGAGGAAGCGAGGGGTGAAATTTCGCTCCAGTGCTGATCCACCTCTGGAGGTAGTATCAATGGTGCAGTATTGGTGAACTGAATCAGTGTGAATGGATAAGCCAGCTGGGCGTGTCGAGGGCGAGTCAGTCTGACAGTCTGTTAATTACACAGGTCCCTCACTCAACTACATGAAGAGAAATGTCCCACAAAGCAACGTTACATGACCAAACAAAAGTGACGTTGTAGATGTAACTGTCTTGGGCAACTTACATGAGGGAAAAAAATACCACGGCTGTACGTGGAGAAGTGTCTGTCCTCCCGCCTGTCCTTACGAATCTTCCTCATATTTCTGCCCAAAAAACAGCGTCTGTCACCGTCAAAAAACTTCAACTCACCAGCTGTTTGTGATGAAAATAAATCTATGTGACGGTCAGCCCTCCTGACTGTTACTGGCTTGTGACACAAGGTCATCAATATATGTCCAAAATAAAGTTCACACACCAAGTTTCAAGTAATTTGGTCCACTTTAGTGCAAATGGCAGGCATTTGAAGTTTCCAAAAGGCAATTACTTGAAGGCCAACTCATCAAAAAGTACAGGTCTGAGCAACACCAAAAAACACCAGAAAACTGAATGACTTGACACTGTCAGGCAAGGATGTCGGCTCTGTTGGCTTCTGTAAAACACAACACAAAAGCATGTGGTCCTCACTAGTTATGACACTGTGCTGTGAGAGTAAACACGTTTCTGCCTGACAGAAATAGGCCGTAGAACAAGAAGGAAAACAGGCAGTTAGTGAACAGTACTGTTCGGCCTTTTAAGGACTTTGCACAAACAACTTAACCTTGCATATCTGAGAAAACATTGCACAAAAGTAGTATATTAGCTTGCACAAACTGATACATGCCGCGGAAAATCAGTTGATTTATGTAGAACACTTGAAACTGAACTGTGTAGAGTCTGGGCTTGTAGGTTGCCTGTTGTCTGTGTAAGACAGTGTCATGGATAGGGATGCACCTTCTGATATTACATTATTGGATATCAGCTTCGATATTGACTAATTGGCTGGATTGGATAAATGAGGCTGATCTGTTCACTTCAGTGCTAGGTTAGTGATGCTGCTACAACACATGTCCGCCACATGAGCAGCAAACTACCCAGGGACCCATCCTCTTTGGCGCCATCAACACTAGAACAAACAACATCATCCTGTGTCTGAATAAGCAGTGACGTTAAAGAAGTAATGTCAAATGCAATTCTAACCTACACAACCAACAGTACAAATTGTTTGTATCTCAAATAAAACAATTTGGTACTGATACTATACTGATGTTGCAAGGTTGGTATTCAGCCATGATATGCCAGGTGGAATGCAGAGAGCCTCCATTCTCACTCGTAACAAGTCACAAGTCATGCAGTTAACTATCATAAATACTCCAGAGCTTTTTATTTGCAGTAAAAATGTAGTAATGAACCCTACATTATAAATGGGGGGGGGGGTGAGAACTTGCAGAGACTTGACGGTCAGGGGAAAAATAACATGACCTGGCTCCCTGACTGAGTCATTGCTGAGGCTAAAATTATTGATTGATATACTAGTAATAGAAACATCGCCAAGTTGCAGCAGTTTTCTCATTTTCCTTTTATCTTCTCATTTATGTGGTCTTTCATTGTAAAGCACTTTGAGTTTCACTTTATGTATGAAAAGTACTTTATAAAGATCATCATCATTATCATTATACCTCCATCCATAACAACATCAAAAATTAAGTTTGGAAATTTTGGGCTTGGTAGATTTTTGTTCAGTGTTTTGGTCAAACACGGTTTTCTGTTACTGGCTTTTTGTGAAATGTCAGATTACTCACCTTTTTCAGCATTTATGAATAATGCTTCAAGGCTGTCCAGCTTGTCGGTCCTGTTCTGCGCTGATCAGTGATTATAGTAGGGAACAGATCGACTATAGATATGTACTTTATATGACCCCACTTCAAAAAACCCAAACTATCCCTTTAAGCTAAGCCTCCTCAACCACTACCTGTCTTGACCTCAGCACAACCCAGCACTTCTTCTCAGGTATTTTGCCGGAGGTGTAACATTGTGCATGTCAACATTTTAACCAGCAGTAGAAACACAAACCTCCCGCCATAGCACAAGGCCAGCCATATCTGTCATGGAGGGCAGAGACAAGTCAACCCTCTGCTAATGCTCCTGGTCCCAAAGAGGGTCAGGCAATGGCATCTCCTTCCTTTCAAACCTTTACAGCAGTTTATGGGCATGATACTGCCGCTGCTTTCAGGAGTCCACTTTTACAGCAGTCGAAGGGGCCTCTCACTGCCAGTTCCTGGAAAGAACACTGCTACAGCATCAAAGCATCATAACTGAAACTGAACCTGTGGACAGGCATTCCCTTATACCCTGACAAATGGATAACCGGAGCACCCTCTTGGATGTACTGATGTGGAGACGTGGCTGCGCTGTCTCCTCAAACACTGGCATTCTTTGTAGTGCTGGGTATGCAAATTGATAGGGCAGGGGGTTCTTGCTGGTTTTGATGGGAGATGGGGAGGTACTTTATCCAAACCAATCAATCCAGCACACCAGGAGGAGGGGAGCCTAGCAACCTTGTTGCTCTCTACTTGGCAATTGAGCCTTGGTTCATACAACTTCCTTCACCAGAAGTGTCAGATCTATTGGAAAAGGCAGCTCAAAGCTCACACCTGGAAGGAGAAATGAAAAAGAGGCTCAGAGAGATGCTGCAATGATGTCTGCACCACCAAAGCAGGACGCACTGGTTTGCTCACGTACAAAATATTTCCGACTGATGATGTGCTGATAAAAAAGAAAATTTACAGTCTTTAACCACCAAAACAAAAAAAAAAGTGTTAAAGGAGCTTCTGGACTAAATGCTGGAGAGCAATGTGATTGAACCTTCATCTTCAGCATGTGATTCCCCAATAATGATTGATCCTAGGAAAAGTGGAAATCCCAGATTCTGTTTGGATTACAAAAAACACAATTTCAAGACACAGAATGATATTTATCCCATCCGTACCATCCAGGGAATCCTTGAGTCCCTTTCTGGAGCCACAATGTTCTCTGCTGTGGATCGTAACAGTGGATACTGGCAAGTGGAAATGGATCCCGATTTCCAAGCTAAGACTGCTATCATCTGTCCATATCATCTATACCAGTTCAATGTGATGCCCTGTGGCTTGAAAAATCCCCTTGCCCCCTTCCAAAGGCTCAGGGATGTGGTCTTAGGGGAATTTAAAGGGTGCACTAGCTAATATAGTCTGTGGTATTCACAACGTTACCCGTAAGTCAGCGGAAGCCTGGTGATCCCTTGTTTTTCTTTTTTTTTTTTTTTTTAATCTTACTTCATCTTCTTGGGTGTATGAATTGACTGAATTGTGGTTGGGAATAATTCCTTGTTTTGAGATACGGTTCACTGGAGTGTTTTTTTTTTTTATTGTGGACTGACCAAACCTAACTTTGATTTCTTTCTTTTGTTTGCCTAATATAACTAGTTTTTAAATTGAATTAGTTGTGTGGTTGGATTTATTAAAATTTAGTGTTTTATTGATCATCTCTGCTGTTATTTACCAAAAACAGCAGGATAACAGCCATAAACATCAGATTCAACTGTACTCTAAACCACTTTCCATGCAGATTTCCAAATGAATAAAAATCCACAGGATGAGACTGTGCATACTGGTACACATCTTTAACACTGTGTGCAAGATTCAGGCAGTCTTTTCAGCCTGATTTGTAACATTAGTAGTAGAACAGGTGGACCCAAAGTGACACCACACAGGTAGGGACTTGAAAGTTGAATTTGTTGATTACAAAGGGATTGGTAGTGGAGATGGTGAGCCTGAGCGCAGGTTGGCGGCTCCCAGGGTGGTGCAGGTTGGAGACTCATGATTACGCAGGTGGCAGGCTCAGGCAGACAGGGTTGTAAGGTGTGGCAGAGGTGAAGGATGCTGGGTGGTAAATGGTAGAGGTCTGGTCACTCTGGAAGAGGAGGAAAGCAGGATTAAAGCGCTGGCAAGTGAGCAAACGAAGGCTCTCTAGATACATAGACTCAAGATATACAGAGAGTGATCTTGTAACACTGGAGCTTGCGACAATAATCTGGCACCATGCAGAGGGAAGGTCTGGGTATAAAAGCAGGTCCTGATTACACTCAATGCACTGCAGGTGTGTGGACCAGCTCTTCGACCAGCCCTCACCGAGCACCTCTGAAACACAAAGCACAGAAAACAGACCACAAATAGGCCACCACAAGGTCCAGTCCTAACATGATTAGTGTGGTGATGTGAGTTGGCATAAAATAATAAGGTAATTGTTAAGTTAATTTGCTTTTCTTTTTCTTCTTTCTTTTTTTTTTTTTTTAATTTTTTTTTTTACTAAATTGTGTTAAGGTTACATCAATAGTTTTAAAAACAACCCTCACTATGATCACACAGTGATGCGCAAGTTGTTCCCCTTGTTTCAGCTGTCTTCTCTAAATATATCCGTCAGTGTGAATTATGATAATTATAGTGATAATGATCCTTATGTAAATATACAAATAAATGCATGACCTTTATATACATAAATTAAGATTATTTTCCTGTATGATGACATTGCAAAGGCTCAATTTAAGTGAGAGCCAGTTCTCAGGGAACGTACTAAAGTTCTGGCCCATGATGATGACGATTACTGCCCAGCAAGTAGCGAAAGTATGGGGATCAAGGAGCTCACTCATGGCCTCTCATTTAAAAACAAAAATTTTCAAATTTTGTGTCTCTGAAATGGCGATATTCTTCACCTCTGTCACTTTTTCCCATTTCAGTTGCTTAATTCTGTACTAATGGTAGTTCATTTTTAGGACTGTTTTGCCAGAGAACCATGCACGTGTCCTGGTAGAAACAGGTGAGTCTTTGAATCTCTAGATCATGTAGCGCTTGACACGCGTGGGAGAAGCACATCTCTGGCATCCAGTGTGGCTGGTCTATGCTGAACACATGGATGTCGAGATGAGAAGTGAGAGGTAATGCCATGGAGCAGCACTTCACACTCATCCAGTGCATCTAGCCTGTTAAGTCTCCAAATACTATGTGTTTTTGTCTGTCAGTTTGATCAATCATTACTTGAGGGTCACAGTCTGTGAAGTTCCCTTGTTCTTCTATTCCAACTGCTTCTTTGCTTACAGCATTTTTCCTCAACACTAAACTAAATTCTGGCCCCTTATATGCAAACCGTGTAAACTGGAGTTGTGTTAAAGACAGTCATAGTGAATTGTGGGGATAGTCAGTATGCACATTTATGTACTTACAATTTCAGGATAATTGAGATGTAAAAGGAAAAGAAGCAAGACAACAGATGTCACATGTTTTTTTGTTTTATATATATATATATATATATATATATAAATCTGAAAAAAGACTGAGTATGCATGTTTCTTGTTTTGTGTGTACACAGATTTGTGCAACTTTGGTCAGATTAAAAACAAACAGACACACACACCCTTGGTGCCAGTTGTTAATGTACAAGATATTCTGTTTTTTTTGTTTGTTTTTTTTTTGGTTTTTTTGGGGGGGGGGGCAAACAAACCAGCAGTCAAAAGCATGCGAGTCACATAAGGTGAGATTTGTTAATCTTTAAGTGTGAACACAGATAGCTTGTTAGTGTTAAGCAGCTTGGTAGCTTCCAGCCAGGTGGGTTTGTTTCACTGTCTAGGCTCTCTTCAGCTCAACCCTTGCTCCACCTTTATGCCCATTTATGATTAACCTGGAGCTGGATTGAGTCAGTTACTGCCAAGATAGCTACAACCAGTCAGGCTTCATTTTGACCCTTCAGACACATGTGGATGATGTCACAGTTGCTTTGTTGCTATTTTTTTTAAAGTTAATGGTTGTAGCAGGCTTCAATTTAGCAGTGCTCCTATCCAGTACTAACGTATAGTGTGAAAATTCAGATTCATGTATGCAACTTTCTACCAAGATGACATTATTGTTGCAGTTTTAGACTGCTGTATAAACGTTAGATCGCAGGTGAGGGCACAAGGTCAGGTGACTGATCGTTATTTAAAAAACAAAGCAAGTTGTTTTCCTAAACCATACCAAGTATTTGGTGGGCTTAAATCTAACCACTGGCTAACATTTAACAACATTAATAACGGCCCAAGAGGCATAATACAATATGCTGTAATATGTTAAGTGTTTCTGGGCTGACAATAAGTGTTTGTCAGCCCAGATGCTATAAGTAGTGTTTGTGCCTAACTTGACTGTTGGTGCCATCTATGTGCAAAACTGACACTAGAGATGTAAGAAGAGCACCACAGACTGAAGCTTAAGGCCCCTGACCAAGCTGCTGTATTTGACAAACTGGGACTGAGATTATGTTGAAAATGGTGTGCAAAGCCTGTATTCAAAAATCTCACTGGGATAAATCTGATTTATAATGGCTTATTGCAACTGAGCCTGGCTTAGTTCAGTCAAGGACAGACGGTTGTATTTTCTGTTTGAATATGACAACAGGTGTAATATTATTTTCTTTCTGGACATTTTGATGATAGTACTCTAAATGTCTAATAGAGCTTGTGATGAAAGGACTCATCACTTGCATGCTTCCAGTGGATACCAAAAAGGAGAGACAATCATCTCTTGAGTTACAACATGGAATAAGGAGACAAGACAGGCTAGCTGGTTAGCTTGCTAACTTCAGTAAATATCTCAATACAGTACATAGACCAGCATGCTGGTCTATGCTGGTTTTTCCAGGAGGGCTTTCATTCACTAACCATCACTAAATGCTTTGAGCTATCCAAACCAAACAAAGATAGTTAGTCATACTGTATGTCAGTCAGCATTTGGCCTTGGATCATCTGGTTTCAGGCCTTTAACAAGAATTCAGAGCCTGGCTGCATTCAGACATCAGGGCATTAGAGAGATTCCAACACTGATGTCTGCTGATATAGCCTGGCTCACAGTGGGCATTCCAGTTGATTCCAAAAATGTTGAATGAGTTTGAGGTCAGGAATCTGTGAAAGCTGGACAAGTTCTTCCGCAGCCAAGTGGGATAATATTTCTTTATGAAGCTGGCTTTGTGTATGTTGAAACAGGAACACAAACTGTTGACACTAAGTTGGAACACTGCATGTTTGTTTTTTTTGTTTTTTTTTGAAAATTGGATGACGGCTCTGTGACTCAATGTAACTGAATACATCAGAGGCATTACTGGAGCTAGGACTCGACAGAAGGTGATATTGAAAAAAAACAAAAACAAATGAAATACAATGACAGTGAATGTTTCACAGATACTCCCTGTATGAACATTTCCTAATCATCTTGGAATGATGTTTTCTCTTTATGTACCCTCTATGTATGTGGCATTAATTTGTTGTATTTGAATATAATGCAGTTTTATGGGGACACAACTGCTGAAAGAGTAGATCAGTTGTGTAACGCTTCAATCAGAGGAGGGTCCAGGTTAACAGTTCATCCTAGGTTTTATACATTCATATCAATTATGAAGGGCACGTCATTCAATTTTAGCTGAACATGAATATTTGATATACTGAATGCATTAAGAACATTTCCTTTTTAGTGCTATATAATAAATGAGCCTAGTGTGAATGACAAGTAAACTAAGTTTCACTCAAGTGTAAGAAATGCTGAATGTTTTTTTTTTTTTTCTTTCCCAGGGAAAATGATTCATGTCACTTTTCCTTTTCAGATGAGAAATACTGCAGACAAGGTTGTTCTTTGAGTAAAACACAGAGCTGCACGGGCTCATGAAGGAGAAGCATCCATTTGGTGTGTGTTCATAATCACTGTCAGACGGCTGTGACCAGATGGCAGAGATGCTACTTTGGACAAACTCCAGAGCCACTCCGGTTCTCTGAGGAGATTTCTCTGTGAAATCTAACCTTGAATCTGCCAAAGATTTTTTTTTTTTTTTTTTTTTTTTTTTTTCAAAATTCCGCGTATGCCCACAAAAAGTTGCTGCTGGCTTTGTTGTTGTGCTTCAGGATCGTATTCTGTCAAGTGAAAGTCATTCACCTTCAGTGATCAACTTGAATGCCTGCCATCTACTCACCGCAGGGTTTCAGAGGACCTGGAGAGGAGTCCAGAGAGCGTGCGCTTCACACTACATGTGAAACAGAAAAAAAAAGAAGAAAACACTTTCAAAGTAATAAGGAGGAAAACATTTTGCTGGAGATTGCTAACTCCCAGAGATTAGGGTTTTTAAACAGTTTCCTCCCGAACTTTGTCCATTAGTGATCCTAAAATTGCTCCAATCTCCCAGCCAGTTTTAGTCTCAAACAGAATTTCATCTGCTCTGAATGAGGCTTAAAAAAAATATTTGAATCAAAAAGGTTTTTCTCAAAGGCAAGTGAAGTCAAGGTTATTTGAGATGACTTATTATTTTGATGACGCAGAGCACTCTAAGTGACGTCGTGATGGGGTTTCATGCCTGTCCTACAGAGTCCTTGATTAAAGGTGCCGGGAGAAAGCAATAACAGCAAAGCTGTGCTCCAGCATTAACCCCTGTGAATTAGAGAGGAGAGACAGAGACAGAGGAGACAGAAGGCTTATTGTCACATGCAGCCATGTTTAGCATTCAAACTGTCTTCCTGTGACAACTGTTCAACCCTAAGCCAGCCCAAATGTTTTGGCTCTGATTAAAATACATTTGGTTTGCAAAAATATTGAAAAGAAATGATGTGACTTTATTTCTTTCCCACATATTTGTGGGAATTTTCATTCATTTTCCTATTTTTGTCATGCAAGCCTCTTTATGACACACACTCTCAGACCTGTCTCCTGAAAATGACATACAATACATATAGGGTTAAATAGTTTTGCCAGAGGTGCTGTGTAGGAAACACAACTGCTGCCTGGATTGTGTTAACTGGCAGTTTTATTCTAGTCTTACATTCATGTACTGCAAATCAGTCAGTAAGAAAAAATCAAAATTAATAGATACCGTCCTGTTTGACTCAATATTTTGTCAATATTTAACACATTCCTGCTCGCTGTCCACTACAGTGGACATATATGAGTTAATGATCACCCTTGTTGGTCATTTGTTTTGAGATATGACCAGCAGTGATGCCAGTAAAGCGTTACTTAGTAGTAACGCGTTAATATTTCCAAACCAGTAATCAGATTGAAGTTACTTATTCAAGTCTCTGTGCGTTACTATTATTTTCGTCATTTTCCTTAGTAAAAATATATATTTTTGCTTTCTTCTTGCATCTCAGGGAGAGATGTCACGTATGCTAACGTCACATTTTCAGCACAAGGACAACTCACCACGCAGCAACACAAACACAAACAACAATGGAGTAAGGAGAGAGATTCAGGTTTCGAGCTGGAAATACATTACACAATACACAATACACACTCATTACGTGTTACTAAAAAAGTGTAGTGAGTAACACGTTTCTAAGTAGTCATATCGTAAAAAGATGCACCAAGTACCCCAAAAAATTAATCCTCTTATTCTCAGAAAACTAGATGGACAGGTTTTGCCTCCAGCAATGGGCCAGAAGCTACATCGAACCCCCTCTCAGTGTGCCTAGGCCACCGTGTGTGAGTCCTGACACTGGCTAGCACCTGTTTGAGTTAGAACAATAGCTAACTGTTTTGGCCTGAAACAGAGAGTTCCTCTAGCCTGTGTCCTTCATTGTTTACAACTTTTAAGACCAACATCATTTTCCAACACACACTCAGATTTTATTGGGGTCAAATACAATGCCCTGTGAGGACTGCCAGCTGCTTCAGGAGGCAAACAGAAGCATAACCAACCTTGAGGATATCCGCAGACTCTCGGAAGAGCTGAAAAAGAAGGACAGCCTCTTGACCAGCTTCACTGACACCACTTCTGCCCAGGCCAAAAAGACGTGTGTGTTAAGCTTGTCAAAATCAGATGCCATTCAGTAACCAATCCCTGGTGTTCCTCCTGCTCACCTCTCAATCCCCTGGCTACCTTTTCTGAGGTAGACAATCCACGTCACCATGAGGTAATAAACACACAGATGTAAGTCACTTCCCAGTCTGTACAACACTTAGATGTCTCTGGAGAATCTCGTTCCATGAATTATGACAATCTTATAACTATTACATGTTCTTTAATTGCATCCTCACCTCCCCTGTCCTCTACATTAGGTCGTCTAAATGTGAGATCATTGTGAAAGAAAACATTTATCTGTCAAGATTCATTTCTGTCCCAAAATATAAACTGTTTAGTTATCACTGAGTCATTACTTTCTCCAGGTGACCTCTCCCGATTCAATGAAGCTTCTCCCTCACTTTCATCAACCAAGGTTGCACAAGGTGGTGGGGTTGCCTTAATTCACAAAAGTGCCCTCAAATGCTCCACTATTTCAGTTGGCCCCAGTTGTAATAGATGTAATAGATGCTCCTGCCACTCTAATCTTCTTTCTTTGTCACCTCCCTTTGTTTTCTTTTGTTTTCATCTGTGTGTTGTAAAGTGCTTGGGGTCTACTGTGTTGGTGCAATATAAATAAAGTTGAGTTAAGGTCTTATCCATTCTTCTTCTATCTTCTCTCATCCATGAAAAAATGCTTTTTAGAGAGAAGTGGGTTTTTTTTTCATGTGTGAAAATTTGGCGCGAGAAAAGAAAAAAAAATGTGTTAAGCTTGCCACTACCCAATGATCTGAATAAAAGCATTCATATTTTCTTCCAGATTTCACAATACACACAAGATACATCTGTTGATCGTAAACAAGTTATGTCTGATTACTGTCACGTCTTTCTTTTGGCAAGGAATGTGTTACAATTGGTGCTAATCTGCCATCAGTGTCAGAGGTAGAATATTGTGTATTACCAGCAGGTCAGATCAAGCGGTAACCATTGCTGGCCTCATTCTGATAGATGAGCCTTTTCCTGTTACATCCTAGGTTATGGTTAGAATACTTGTATTGTGTTTTAGTTTGATTGTCAAATTGCCATTAACCACCAACAGTAGTAGTTACTGGGGGGCTCCAGGGGGGGGAGCATGCAGCGGGAGCTTAATTGTGGAAACCTGGCTTTATCCTCGCAGTCATTTTACACATGAAGAAAGTTTGTATTCCCGCATCATTCATTCAACTCAAAAGGAGAGTCCATTTCCAGGACTATAGGACTACTACCATAGGACTGCAACAGAATCACCTTCACACACAAATTTAGTGTGTGGAGGTGATTTTAATACTATTCTTAATCCAAAACTTGACTCATCTGCAACAAGAATATCTCGCCACCAACAAATAACAAAGAAAAATATCAAAATTAGGACTGATTGACATCTAGAGACATCTAAATCCATCCGTCAAGACAACACCATTTCATCTCCACACCTAACATACCTAGGACCTAGGACCACCTAGGATCGACTATTTTTTTTTTACAATTTGGAACAGACAATAGTAAGGTACAAAAATACCATATTGGAGCAATGGATCTTTTGGACCATTGCCTGCTGTCCATAGAAGTGACAAATAGATGGAAGTTTACAAATCTGGAAATTATATCCTAGTACATTGAATACAAATAGGACAGAACAGTTTGCAAATGTAACTCAAAACTATTTACAATTTAATGATAATGGAGAGGTGTCTCCACCTGTGCTCTGGGATGCCTGCAAAGCAAAAAGGAGAGGGCAGCTACATCCTTTATCAAGAGACAAGGAGAAGAAAGACTCAAGACCCTCCAGGATGAACTCAAAAACCGTGAATCCCAACATAAGGATTCAATAGACCTAAAGGATAATATGGAAATAAATAGGAAAAGAAATCTGATTAATGAGTTACATACACAAGAAATTCAAAATGAACTATTATTCACTAAACAAACATACTATAAAGGGGGCAGCAAATATTCAAAATATTAGCGTACAAACTAAGAATTCTTCTTCAAATTCAACTTCTACCAGCAAAAATGATTTTAAATGTAAGCAGCGCACTGTCTCATCCTCCTCATTTTCCAGCTTTGAAGCAAATTTATTTGAGGTGGGTCGCTCCGAGCCAGTGCTGTGTGCCGTCATCTACCGACCGCCCAAATACAAGACTTCGTAAATGACTTCTCTGATCTTCTGGCTGAAATGTTGCATGTATGATCCTGTGTGATCGTGTCCTCCTCTTTGGGGATTTTAACATTCATGTGGGTTGTCCTGATACACTGTTGGTGAAGGACTTTTTAAGCCTTATTGACTCTTTTAATTTGGAGTAGTGTGTGTCTGGTCCCACACACGAACATGGACACACATTAGATCTCGTCCTCTGTCATGGTTTGTCTGTGTCAAACGTTGAAATCTGTGACAATGTGTTTTCCGATCATTTGCCTTTATTGTTTGAAGTTGCCTACTCCTGTGCTGCAGTTAAATCTGGTGCTCCTGCACGTAACCGTCAGATTTTTAACCCTGTCACTGCTCAGTTCTTGGTTTCACTGCTCCTGCCAAACCATATTGAACTCTGTGGCTCCATTAAAAACTGTGAATCCCGAAGCTAAACCTGAGCCCTGGTTCAATGCGAGAACTTGCACAGCTAGACAGCAGTGCCGTGAAGCTGAATGCAGGTGGAAGAAGGACAAGCTGCAGGTTTCTCACCAAATCCTAAAGGACTGCTAGCAAATCACTGCTTGGTTAGTTTGTGTAAAATCGCAAAATAATCACACTAGGACATGCTTTAAATCATTTGCAAGATCAAAAACATACCACACAGAATGACTCTGCAGTAGCACTAAGTTGTGGTGTGGTAAGGCACGGAAAGGCAAGGCAAGTTTATTTGTATAGCACAATTCAGACACAAGGCAACTCAAAGTGCTTTACAGGTGCACACAAATTACATTAAAAGACATAAAAATTAAATTTAAAAGACATCAAAAATTTCATTTAAAAACAAGTGAAAATATTAAGAAACAAACATTAAAACACATAGGCTAAAATTGAAAAGCTTTAAAAGATACAAGACTGTAGGACAGAAGTTACAATGCAGTTCAAAGACTTGAAATTGCTTCAGTTAAAAGCAGTGGCAAAAGAAATATTTTTAGTCTTGATTTAAAAGAGGTGAGAGTTGGAGCAGACCTAAAATTTTCGGGGAGTTTGTTCCAGATATGTGGCGCATAATAACTGAATGCTGCTGCTACATGTTTAGTTCTGAATCTGATTGGGACTGAAAGCAGACTGGTACCTGATGATCTCAGAGGTCTGGGTGGTTCATAACAGCCAGCAGTTCAGAAATGTATTTTGGCTAGAAGTCATTTAGGGTTTTATAGACCAACAGCAGGATTTTTAAATCTCTTCTTTGATAGACAGGAAGCCAGTGTAAAGATCTAAGAACCGGAGTGATGTGATCGAGGCTGGCTTTGTAACTGTCTTAATATGGCTGCTGAAATTCATGTCTGAGTCCGTAATTACACCAAGGTTCCTGGCTTGGTCTGTAGTTTCCAACATTACAGAATGAAGCTGAGCAGAGACTTTTAGTCGTTCTCCCTTGGATCCAAAAACAATTATTTCAGTCTTATCTTTGTTTAATGAAGAAAACTCTGACACATCCAATCACTGATTTGTTCAATGCATCTACTCAGCTCTTGTATGGGATTATAGTCCCCTGGTGATACATTATCTGAGCTAGAGGGAGCATGTAAATGTTGAATAGTAGAGGCCCCAGAATGGAGCCCTGGGGTACTCCGCTTGTGGTTTTTATCCGTTCAGATGTGTAATTACCAATAGACACAAAGTAGTCTCTCTATTATAATATTTAAACTAATTTAGTGTTGTACCAGAGAGTCCAACCCAGTCTTCCAGTCAGTCCAGTAGTATAATATGGTTGACTGTGTCAAATGCAGCACAGAGATCCAATAATACTAAGACTGAGATTGTTCCGCTGTGCTGTCTGTGTTTAAAGGAATGTTATTGAGGACCTTGACAGGAGTCATCTCAGTACTGTGATGTGGTCGAAATCCTGACTGGAAGACATGAAAACAACCATTTATTATTAAGTAATTGTCCAGCTGTTGAAACGCAGCGTTTTCAATTATTTTACTCATACTTACTGGGAGGTTTGAAATGGGCCTATAGTTATTCATTACTGATGTGTCTAGATTTCTCTTCTTCAGGAGTGGTTAAATGACTGCAGTCTTCATGGCCTGGGGAAAGACACCTGAGAGAAGAGAAAAGTTGCTGCAGTAGATCTGGAATCATGCAGTCTGAAACTTTTTTGAAGAACCCCGCTGGTAAAATATCCAGGCGTCAGCAGGAAGATTTCAAATGCTGTATAATGTCTTGCAGGCTTTAGAGAAGCTAGCGGTTAGCTGCTAGCCTTACCTTGTTCTCAGTGGCAAAACACACACTACATCACGCAGAAGTTCACCCTAATCTAATCAACAAAAGAAACACACAGTTGATTATTTGTAAACTTACATGTCCCTCGTCTGCAGGTATTCCACGCAAAGCTGGAAGTGCCCCACCGTTTAGAAAATCTTCCAACTCATCTTGCCTTGTACTGACCAAGGTTGGAGAAACAGTCAGTGTGGAAGTGGTTATCACACACGAACAGGTTTTGCTAACTGTATGTGCGACGTTGCCTTCAAAAATGAATGAAATCCATGCCACTCTTCTGCCCTCTGCAGCGGGGACACGAGTGTTCTCGTCTTTACAGCCAACAACAGAACACTTTGCATTGCGCTCCTACATGGCGCTTTCGATAACATAAAGGCAGATCTCCGAGAAGGTATTGCTGTAGCTGGTGGGTGGAGACGCCGTACGGATGCTGTGATTTGGTCAGATGATGGAAGTGTTCTGGAGAAATTCGGTTTTAGCCAAGTAATTATCATGACACTAGAAGCCCTATATAATAAAGCATCAACTAGATTTAAAATCAATGGGGAGCTCACAGACTCATTTCTGCTTGAGAGATCCACAAGACAGGGCTGTCCTATAAGTCAACTCTTATTTGCAGTTATGCAATTTATAGAGCCCTTGGCACAATGGATTAGACAGAACAGAGAGATCAAAGGTATAAATATGCCAGCAGTCAAACAGAAGCTGGCCCTGTTTGCAGATGACATGCTCATTAGTCTTTCAAACCCAACAGAATCTCTACCAGTTTTGATGTCTGTATTGGATGAATATGGAATACTCAGGATGAATACTCGGGATATAAATTAAATAAGAGAAAAACTCAGGTCCTTAGTGTTCACTATGGCCCCCCCTCAATCTCTCTGCTCTAGATACCATCTGAATTGGGATAAATATTCTGTAAAATATCTGGTAATCCCTCTATTTTTAGACTTATCGACACTGGAAGAAATAAATACTTAGGCGACGCAGACAGGGGAAGACAAAGACTTTATACACATGAGGGAGGGAGACACAGGTGCAAACAATCAGGGATTAGGGATGACGTCAGACCAGGAACACAGGAGGAAGGGCACGTGATCTGAAACGAGAGGAGAGTTACTTTCAAAATAAAACATGAATTCACAAGACAGATCCCAAAGACAAGACAACCTCACCGCAATGTGACAAAAGCAGCTCAAATTTGGGCATTAGTTAGATGGTGTATACCACATTATAGATCAAGATGGAAATAAATTAAGATGTCTATGGGGAAGAGATTACCAGTTAATACTTTGGCTGGTGACCCCTCATCAACTAATCACTTCTCAGATCCTAATAATCCATGTATAATTTGCACCTTAAAAACATGGAATTAGGATCATATGCTGCTACCCTCCAAGGAAGTATATGTGGGACAGGAGGCTGACACGTTCAGGAGCCAGAAGCCTAAACATGCTGTAAGTACCCTGCATCACCTGTATGGCTTTTTTTTTCTCAATTGTTTTTGAGACTTAAAATAAGGGTCTTTGGTGTTTTGTGTCAGTTGTTAGTGCCATTCCTAGCAGACGTCAGGAAAGTCTACGTCACCACTGCAGTGTACCTCCAGAAGAAGCTCCCCTTGGCCAGTCCGACTCTGACAGCCCTGTCTGCTCTGGACCCTCTTTTGAAAGGGCACTCACAGGCAACCATCCAGTTGAAGAGGTACAAATAACATTTAAAGGGTTTTTTTTTGTTTTTTTTGCCGTATTACCAGGTGCTTTGGGATTCTTGCACTGATTTCAAATTCTCATCCATTCCTTTGCAGGCTGAGTGGTATGCTTAGGCACGTTTGCCAGCAGACCAGGACATCCAGAGAGAACTTGTGTGGTTCAATGTTGACCTGACCATACCCAGTTTCAAGGAGGGTGAGAGCATCGTGGAATGATGGGATCTTGTCTTTGACAAGCCAGGTAAGAACCCCTCCCTGAGTGTGCTGGTTAAATGTTGCCTCTCTATCTTTCATGGATCAAGAGTTGAGGCTTTGTTTAGTCTAATGAATGATGTGACTGACCAAAGGAGTGGCAACATGAATGTAGAAACATTTAATGCGATCCAGACAGTCAAGTACACCCTGCAGTCCAGGGGGAAGACAGATAGCTCTTTAGAAGGGAGGACATGAAGTTTGGGGAGATGGACAGAACAATGTGCAAGAACATCAACACTGCAGCAGCCACATATAAACACCAGCAGAAGGTGAACAAGAAGGAACAGCAGCAGCCGCAGAGCAAGTATGGCTCTCAAGCAACTGGCAGTGCTCAGCAGGCCAAGACACAGACTGCTGAAGGGGAGAAGTGGGCAAGGCTGAGACGCGTGGCAACACAGCGAAAGTGGGCCATAGAGAAAAAAAAAAAAAAAAAGGAAAAGATGATCACTATCCCTTAAAGTGTTATTTTTATTGATCTTCACATTCTTCTTTTTATTATTATTCATATTATTCTTCCAGGGCATAATTTGACTAGAGCTACATGATGCAGAAACTGTTCAAATTTGGATTCGTATGTCCTTGTGCAAATGCTGAGTCTATTGTTATTATCACTATTGTGTGACTTGAACTTTTTGAACTTTGGAACTAAAAACTTGAAGTCTATGTAGGCCAAAACTCTCACAGTGAACCCAGTCTAACTAAACTGAATTGGCAGTACCTGTACATTGTACATTGTACAACTCAATTGAACTCAATCTAACTGGATTGGCAACACCTCTTGCTCAGGTCATAGTGGAGGCTACTCTACATAAAACAAATCACATACTTTAAATAGAGAGGGATGGTAGGTCTTTCATTGATGCCATAGTAACACCTATATTTACTTCATGGCTACTTATTTGGTTACTCATGTCCACAAGTGGGCTAGACTTTTGGCCAACTGACTTCAGTGCTACTCTTTCCCTGCCTTTAATTCAATGTTTAACTTCTTAATACAATATTTTTTTTCAGAACCTGTGCTTGGCTTATCATTGCATCTACTCAACTCATTTGGCTACTGTGAAATTGGAAAAAGGAAACTTTTATTCTAAATCAAACGTTTTTTTTTCTTTCTTTTTTTTTTTTTTTCTTGCATGCTCTGTCTGTAATCGCAAATTGCATTTCAGGTTGATGGTATGTTTCAATAATGGTAATCAATCATGATGGAAGAATGCATTAAGCAATGTTGCTGCCCATACCACATTATGCCTCATATATTCATTGTAAATGTTAGACTAAATGACAGGCTGGCATGCATATTTATTATATCCGCAGGCGCCCTACAGTGTCTGTCCATCCGTCCATCCAACCGCCCATCCGAGCACCCTTCTCACCTTTTTCACCCCTGACCCGTTTTCATGCCTGCTATAATTATGACACAAGGTTTAAAACTTGGAATGGGAATGGGCTTATGGTGTACTGCACACTCCTTGATCAGGATACATTTCACTTTAGATATTTACAAATCAGAGACTTTATGAACAAAAAAAATCCCATTGAATGCTACCTCAGGAAGGGAAGCTTACAAGAATGCTTCCTTCCACAAAATAACATCTAAACTATATTTAGCTCTCCAAAATCTAAAAGGTGACCATACTTTGTACATCAAGGAAAGATGGGAAGCAGAGGAAGGCCTCATAGTATCACATGAGTAGTGGGACAGGATCTGCAAACAGCAATGGACAATGACAAGCTCCCCCTCCTGGAGGGAATTCAGTTGGAAGAATGTGACTCAATTCTCAAACACTCAGGCGCAAAAGACAAAACTGTAGTATACAGAGATGCATGTTGTACAAGTAGAAGTGGGTATGGTGTGTACATATGTTAAAATATGTCTATACGCAAGCACTATGTGTAAACTGACTGAGCCATCGAGATAAGCAAGGGTGTAGATACATGTGTCTTTGTATGCACATTGTATTTAAAATAGTAATAATAATAATAATAATAATAATAATAATAATAATAATAATAATAATAATAATAATAATGATGATAATAATAATAATAATAATAATAAAAGCATTACAAATCATCAGGGAAAGCAAGTTTAAAAAGGTGAGTCTTCAGTTGTGATTCAAAAGTAGTAATAGATGTGCACTGGCGCAAACTGTGGGGGAGAGCACTCCAGTGTGGGGCCAGCCACGCTGAAGGCCCTGTCACCCACCAAGCATAGTCTAGAGAGGGGAATGGAGGGGAGATGTGCATCAGAGGAATGTAGTGAACGGGGTGGCGAATAGGGGTGGAGAAGATGGGATGGATAGGGAGGCGCCATGAAGACTTTTGAAAACAAGAATAAGTGTTTTAAAAGTGATCTGGTATTAGACTGGGAGCCAGAGCAGGTGCTGAAGGGTGGGGGTGATGTGCTCCCAGGACCGGGGGTGAGTTAGGACTCTGGCAGCTGAGTTTTGGACACACTGAAGTTTTTGTTGATCTTTGGTTGCGCAAACCGGGGAGAAGGCTATTGCAGTAATCCACTCTGGATATAATGAAGGCATTAATGAGTGTTTCTGTGATAGAGTGAGATACAGGGGGAAGAGTCTGGAGATGTTCTTAAGCTGGATGTTTTTGATATGTGAGTCAAAGCAGAGGGTGGAGTCTAAGGTGATACAATTACTAACTTCAGCATCAGTGGATGTGATGAAACCAGGGATGGAGAAGTTCAGGTGGGAGGTTTAGCTGAGAGTGGCTGGGGAAGTAATGAGGATGGCCTCAGATTTGTCCTGGTTAAGTTTGAGGTAGTTGTAGTTCATCCAGTTGTTGATATCATGAAGGCAGTCAATTAGGTTGGATGGTGGTAGAGTGTCTGATGGATTTGTGTGAATGCATAGCTGTGTGTCATCGGCATAGCAGTGAAAGTTGAGGCCATGACGGCAGATAATCTGACCAAGCGGTAGTATATAAATGATGAAAAATAATGGGCCGAGAACTGAGCCCTGTGGAACAGCATGAGAAAGGGGAGATGTGGGCGACTTAAAGCTGCTACTTGACACAAACTGTTGTCTGGCTGTGAGGCAGGACTTGAACCATAAAAATGGGGTGCCAGTGATGCCAAGCAATGTTTCTAGTGGGTTTAGCACAAGGGTGTGACAGACAGTGTCAAAGGCAGCAGTGAGATCCGGAGTATGAGTATGTTGAGGTGACCAGAGTGAGCAGTTAAAAGCAGGTCGTTGATGACCTTTGTTAGTGCAGTTTCTGTACTGTGTTTCCCCTAAAACCAGATTTATGTTGATCCTGCTGTCTTATTTAACACTCAGATCCTCCCCAAGTTATGTGTTTTGTGCCCAGTTGGCATGTACGTTTGTATGTATTGTTTGGTTTGCTGAAAGAAAAACAAAAAGTAAATGTGTGTATGATGTAAACACAGTCCACCTCTCCTTGTCCTGCTGTAGTTGGGACGAGGCGCTCTGTCAGCTCAGAACCTCCCCCATCCATCAAGTGCAACAGCTTGATCAGAGGTGTGTGGTGGAGAAAGGTCTCTGGAAAAAGTATGGGCATAGCAGTGTTTGCTAACGTTGTTTGACCAGCCTGAGCCCCGTTTCTCCATTTCCTTATCCCATGACCGAACATGTGCCAGGGGCAGCCTTAAACAAAGCTGGATTAGCATGGCTCTTACTCCAACTTAACTTGACCAGATGACTCCCTGGGGCGTTCTGGCCGTTGAGGTTGGATGCTCAAAAGATGCCTCTAGGAGTGATCATTTCAAAGTCCACTGCTCTTAATCCAAAACAACTGCTTTCTTATCTAGTGCTGTTTTCATGCCATAGGAAATTCCTTTTTAACAGTTTCAAAACAACAAAAACATAGCTGTCACTACACGATGTGAGTGGCTGCCTAATGTGAGTAGCACTTGGACAACTAGAATAGGGTCAGAACTACAATAGAAACGGAAATTTGTTAAGTTAGTTTATGACTCCGATTGCATTTGCTGATTTTCTAAAATAACAATGAACAAGAAATATTTTAAGACCTCCCAAAGATAAATGAGACATTTAGTATATTATCTGATTTTAAAACCTTACACATACAAATTTGATACAGCCTATGTAATGATTTATTTTATTATATTTTCTTATTGTTATCCTCTTGCTTCAAGCATATGTATGAGCTGAAAAAAATAAAATCTGTAATTATTAAATTAGCCTATATAGTTATATGAACAATAAATATAACACTTGGAAATGAATAAATAAAGTTAAAAAAAGAAAAAAAGAAAATGAACTTTGGATGGCAGTGTGCTTGTGACATAACTTTTTTTTTTCAATTCAAGGCAAAGGGACTTGCCAAAGCACCAGAAAAATGTACAACAGGGACACTGTCCAAAATGTTTACTATTGGCAAGTGTAGTCACAATCTGAAACTAATTTAACCATTATCTGATTTTACTGCAGTTCTGTATATGGTTTGTCCAAGTCGTGTAGCTAGACGGCAAACATACTTGTGCATGTACCGCTCACATCGGGTAGTGACAGGAGTTACTGGCCTTTGCATCTTCATGTGCTATCATTAGCAATTAAATAAATATAGAGCAAAAAACAACATTTTAAAAAATGAATAGCTAGCAAACTTATTGAAGTTTGTTTGACCTTCTTTGCATTTAGAAATGTGGAGGGTGGAAAATGTGTCCTCAAGAATTTAGCTGACTTTGTTGCTGCCTGATTTTATTGCTCTTTATAAATATTTTCTGGTACCACCAAACAATGGGAAGCAGTTTGACTGACCACAAAATGAGAACTGATGCTTTTTTTAAAAAAAAACATTGCAATTAGTTTTAAAGCTCTTACTTGCTACTCCTTAATGCTAATCTCTTGTCTTAGTCCAAGTACTGGTACTTTGGTACTGGGTCCCCACGTAATAAAACAAACAAACCAAAAGACATACGTAGAAATATAACATTTGCATACATTTTACATACATTTGATGCTCAACCCTGACTATTTCAAATTAAAACTTTTTTTTTCTTTTTTCTTTCTTTTTTTTTTTGTGGAAGTGGAATTAGTGCTGTGGGGCATGTTTTCACCAACTCTCAAGAGACAGTGAACCGATGTTTATGAACCTTCATAAGTGCTTGATAAAATGTTTATGAAGCATTTAATATTTTGCTAACAGTGAGCTTACTATTAACTAAAATTGAATTGATTCATGCATTGTTCATTACCGGAAGTTAAGTATAATGTAACCTGGCCTTCTCCATATATTACATTACCTAATGGCTTGGTATTCTTGACTCTGTTTGGATATTGTCAGACTGTGTGCAATGAAACAGGCAGCAGAACTCATGTTGACATTGATGAGGAAAAATAACAGGGGATCTGAGTTTATTAGACTAGAAGAAGTGTCCCATGCACTCATATTGGTCATTATTGAAAGCACAGGAAACTACAGACAAGGGCAACTGTGGCTCGATAGGTAGATTGTGGCATTTGACTAATCACAGGGTTGGCAGCTCAATCCACTTTCCCTGTTAAGATATAGAAGGATCATTGATCCCTAAAAATAGCTTGTGATGGTAAGACTAGTACTTTGAATGGTAGCTGCCATTGGCGTAAGTGTTAATATAAAAGACAGGCAGATTGGAAAGCGCCTCGGACAAAAGCTATGTAAATGCAGCCTCTTATTAGACTTTCTGCTGAAAAATAACTTTTAAAACCGATCAATGATGCCACCCTTGACACTCTTCATCCTTCATATTTTTATTGTCCACATCATCACACCTGCAGTAATGGTGCAGCTGTAGCCATAACTAGCATCTGAATAGAGTTGTTACAAAAAGAGAGCTATATTCTAAAGCCATTACATGAACAGATGAAGCCATCCATGTGTAGATAGTGGCTAGTGAGACCAAACCTAGACTCATATGCAAGTTATTTTTCGAAAGTGATAGTGACCATTTGGACCATCAAGCAACTGGATGTGTTGTTTCTGCTTGTGCTGTGATGTGCAGGATAAAATGGAGGCTGAAACAGCTCTTTTCCTTTGTCTTTGCCATGATCAAATATCCATCCAAGCAAGAAGCAGTTAATGATTAGCATAATCACTCAGTCCCCAGAGCACTCAATCACCTCCAGTGGCAGTTTATGATGCAGAAGGGCAGACATGATGGAGGGGAGCTTTTCTAGCCCATAATTGACTGTAAATATTCTTCTATATTTTTCTATTTAGTGGCACAGATACAGCTGTATATATTCCGCCCTTGAATTGTAAATATGAGTGAGCAGAAGGAAACGTGGAGGATTCACTGCTATGTTGTTTTTAGGACAGTCTTCACCAAACAGGTGTTCGGGTAGATAGCTCATCCCAGAGGTAACCAGACACACATTTGGATTTAATGGCAGTCAGGTATTAACTAAGAATCAATAAATGTTTAGAGTTCTGAGGTCTGCGTATGTGGGTAAACAATGTGTGTGGCAGTTCCTATCTCACACACAGGCTCGAACATTCACTAGGAGACTGTATTAACAAAAAGGGGGAGCAAATGATAAAATGATTCTGCTCATGGAAACAACAGCCCAACAACGAGGCATTTGGGAAGAGTGCGAGATCAGCTTGTATCCACATTCCAACATCATTAGTGTTAATGTCAAGCTAATGTCCCCAAAATATCCTGCTTTGCCTGATTTGACATTTTCGGAGCCATATTTGATGTCAGAGAATACACGCCCGAGGATGCATCAGAGAACAATTCCTCACAGAAATGAGCAAAGTGAGTTTTTTTTTTTTTTTTTTTTTTTTTTTCCAGTCCCTGTGGAGAGATTTATTTATACAACTGTCATCTAACTCTATCGCAAACACACACAAACACACACACAGAAACACAAGCCGGTCTGTATCTGCATTGGTCCCCCAGTGGAGCTGCCCTCTACTCTGCCTATCCCTAGAGAAAGAGGTCAGGATCCAGCCCAATCCTCCAGGGAATTGCCTCATAAGACGACGCCGCACCCCATCTCACTGCTCTGGTATCTACACACTCTTGAGGTGCAAATTAAATATAGCTGAAAAAAACAAACAGATCTCAAAGAACATCTCTGAGGGCCATCGGTCCTTTATGGGAGGAGGAATAGCTCTTCTGTCACATAACAGCACCGACAGACATGACAGAACGCCAGGCTGTTGGTCACCTGCCACTCGCTTGTCAACAGTGACTCAGACAGTCTCACACCTCCTGCGAGTGGCTCAGACCCACTGATAAGAAATCATCTTCACTTCTGACACAAAAGCTTGTGGCTGAACATTGTGTGAAACCGTCATCCCGTGCATAAATCAATCACACTTCCATCTTAAGCGCTACAATCCAAGTAAGTGGTGACTTGTCAGATCTGCAGTCTGGGAGATGAAGGAAAGGATTTGTCAAGCACAGCTTTCACATAACTTTGCCACCCACGGAAAAGTAGATGGGTATGGACTTCAGCCTATTTGATAGAAATACGGAGTCACAAGTTAGACTGCTGCTTAGGATTCTTTATTCTCATATAAAGTCACTGCACTGTGAAATCTCAGTGTCTTTTGTATTATTAAGTCAAACATGAATTTGTCAAAAACAATATGAAATCCTTTTTTTTTTTTTTTAACTTAACTAAAACTAAATATCATAATGTAGCTCTATTATACACAGCATCCTCTACACTGGACAGATATTTAGAAACCTTGTCCCATTGACCAAGTTGTAAACCCCCAAGCACTGTCCACAACTACTGTATCTTTTTGAGAGATGATATACTAAATTCAAACTGGCAGCAGGAAAAGGAGACACACCAAGTTGCTGTGGAATAACCATTAAATCTTTTTTTTTTAATTATTATTTTATTTTATATTTCAAATAAATAAGATCTTAGAATTACTTGTATCCAGATTTTAATAACATTTTTCGTGTACGTTTCTTTCTGAGACTGAGAATACATCTGTCCACTCTACTGGAAGTTGTGCACCAACAGGGAACATTCTATGTATTGTAGCGTCCCGTCCGGAACTGCTGTGCAAACAATGAACTCGTGAGCTGGTTTTCTTATGATGTGCATTTATTGCAACAGTCCTTAATGGTCACTGTTGGCCGTAACCACGCTGTACAGCACACACTCATTTTTGCTCCCCCCACTCCTCAACCGGAACCAAAATAACCGCGTCAACCTGCTGACGTCAATTCCTGCTCCTACCCAACTGCATGAACATTCAGAACTTTTAATGGAACACTTAAACATATAGCAGAACACATTTACAGGGTCGCTACTGTATATAGGCCTTATTATTTTACACCGTATTTTGTATGTTTTATCAGAAATTATGACACTAATTTAAACTTGAATATACCCTTTGGTGCACACAATAATGCCCACGAGAGTGGACAGATGTATGTTCAACAACAGAAAAAAAGGAGCTACAAGAACAATTATATTAAATGTGGATGCCATATTATTAAGCTGAAAGAGAGAGAATATGCATGGTATCCTCTGTAGTCAACATTTATCACTTAAGAGTAAAAACAGGGCTTGACAGGGCTAGGCATGTAAATCAGGCAACACATTGTTAAGTAAGTTCATGTTGCAGGGCTAGTAATTCACATTATTGCAAGTGTTGCAAGCTTGATTAGTGAGGATTACTTACTTATGGAACATACGGTCTGGTTTCACCTCTGGATCAGGACTAGGATGGTCTCACTGTTGGAGGAATAGTTACCCTGTGTATCAGTGTTTCTGATGTGATTCTAATCTTATAATTCAAAATCTGTAAGCACCCTGGACACTCAGGTATTGACTGTATTTGTTCACCACTCTAAAATCATGCAGTGTTTGAAGTGATAGAGACACATTTTTTTCCCCGCTGTCACTTGGCCAAGTCAATATAAATAAGAACAATGCATCTTTTGAGAACTGGATTGCTTTTGTTTTGATTTATTTCCATCTAAAGCATCTATTTTAGTCTAGGAATGGTGTGCAAGGCCACTTGGCTCTCACTTTCCTGAACATTTTCTTAGCAGCCTCGCTGCCTTTCTCTCAGAGCCGATTAAAAACACTGCCACCACACAGGTACTGATCAATGCTATCTGCTGCCTGATGAAACAGGAGTGTGATTGCCCATGGAAACACTGTGTTTAGTTCCTTATTAGCATGAGAGCTAGCACTCTCGGCGGGGGGTCAACTTCATCAGTTCCGACTCAAACTCTCAGCAGTAACAGTGGTAGAGCCTGTCAATAGGTTTTTTTGGCCTCCCTGTACAGCTTCAGAAGTTTTCTTTGAAGAATGTCCTGGTTCTTGAGAGCATAAAAGGATACAACATATCACAAGTACATAACTTGTGGTTATTATTAATCACAAGCTTAGTAAATGCACATTTCACAGCTCGTTGTTAGCGCTCATCCCTGTTCCCCTAGCAGTGTGTAATTAGCTGCATGAACATATGATGGCCTTAGGTGTATTTAGAAGGGATGCCATCTTCCTTTTAATAAAGTGACCACAATGCAGCACCCTTGTTGTGATGTCTTTTCCTTTTCCTTCCCTGAGACACAGAGAGTAAGGGCAGCCCAGCCACCATACATATCCACCTTGCATTTATACATGTCATAGGCTACATACCATCCTGATGTCTCCGATAAATATGTCATATCATGTTGAAACATACATGTTTCTGGCTTCATTTTCATGTCTGGAGGTGGAGTGGATGGCGGTGGAGTTACAGAAAAGAAAGCTGCCAAGCCAGTGACTGCAGTTCAAGCCATGGACATTTTTGACAAGGGGCCACAGTGTTTCAACATTTGCAAGCATGACATCGTGTTTGCGTCATCAGAAACATGATATTTTTGACAGGAAGTCAAGAAATGTCCAGCCGTGTGAACTTATGAGAGCATTTCTGACATTAACAATTTAACACCAGTGTGCATTCTTCATCAATGCAAATAGGTCAAAGCTAACAGAAATAGTTGAAAAAAAAAATGCTGCATGTAGTTAAGCCTTTTAAATGCAATATTCAACCCATCATGGCTTTTAACATGAAGTGAAACTTCAGTCTGATTATTTGGTCCACGTGTGCCTAAAGATTAAACATCATTACATGTAATCATTACAAATGATCTGGGAATTGTAATTGCTGTTTGCGCCACAATTACAGGATATACTTATGTATAATAAAGAATAAATTGCCTGCTGAAGAATTGCATTTCACAACAGGACTGTGGTCAGTTCAGGCAGGGAGGACAGACTCATACAGCAAATGATTAGCATCAGTACATATTTGATTGTTTGTTCTTGCACAGATGTTTCCATCATTGCTGCTTCTATATAATATATTCACTTGAGTTAACTTCTATTGTTATGTTTTAAATGATTTCTGTATCTCTATCCCCTTATCTGTATCTCTTTTTCTAGATCTATATATTTGATGAAGTAGCCTTCGACTTATTAGAAAAACTATCTGGAAATGGTTTGGCTGATCAGCATTGTCACATGAGTCATCGGAGTTGGTGAGTTTTGGGCTGTTAGTGCCATAAAGGCTAGAAAAGCTTTGCCAGTTAAAATTCAAATACTCTGTTAAAAATACTCTCAAAAAGTTCTCAAGAATCGATCAGTTATTGGTCCGGGATAGGTTGCAGTCTGGATCTGGAGCGAGACGGCAGCCTGCCTATTATAATGGAAAGGGAGGACAAGTTAACAAGGCAATGCATTTCGGTCATTTTGCAGACAGAGGACATCCTCTATCAGATATTCAGTAATCTTTGTTATTTTGGCAATTAACAGATTTCCTGCAAACTTTGTGTATCAACACAGGCCTTAAAAAAAACCTATCTTATTGAAACTATTGAAAACATGGAGCCCAGACAAACCTTGTGACCTTTTCGAAATAATATCCCTGCTTGCTCCCTCTCTCTGTCTCTGCATGATAGAATCATATTGTATTTTCTGAGGGTTTAATGAGGGTTTGGGTGAGCAGAGGAGCATCTTCTTTCTACAGTAGGCATCTCTGAAGATACAGAAGCCTATAATTAGATGTTTAAACATGGCCATCATTTACTCTGCCTCTGATGTCTCTGTCTTCCTCCACCTTATAAATGCCTTCTCACTGACACTGGGGAGAAACTAAGTCAGGGAGAGTCATTTAGAGTTTTAAAACTCCCATTAGTTTTAAAACTCTTTATCAGACCTTGAAGCTTTACGTGTATGTTTAATGGACAGATCATTACCACACTGCCATATGATATACTGTTGTGCACTATTTGCACAAACTCTACACTGACATTGTGTACTTTTGAGTTTGATTTTTGAGTGAAATCTGCTGAACAGCTTTACAGCATAAAAAAAGAAGAAGAAGAAAAAAAAAAAAAAAAAACGGAAAAAGAAATGAGAGGGCACTGTAATAGTGCACATCCAGAGCTTCATGTCAAGCTTTGAGAGCCTCGCACAGTGGTGCATGAAGGAAGGGTTGGTAAGAAAATCACTCTGTTTACAGCGAAAGCGTTACACATGGCAATCGACAAATGGAGAAGAGCAAAGATAACCAGGAAGGAGTCTAATGGTTTGCAGAAAAAGCAACTACACTAAAGATCTAAGGCACAACTAATGGCCCTGGGAGGCTGCAAAGTAGTCTCAAAAACCTCCTTCCACACCTTGCCAGCACTGTAATTGGGAGAATTTTTGTAAACTTCTGTAACAGACTACGTTATACGCATTCTCTCACCAGGTGAGCAGGAGTGGGAATCTAAACTAACTCTGAAAAGCTACATAGTAAACCAACTAAAGCATCATCATTCTGCAACCCAGTTTGTTTAAAGCATATAATGCTGTACTATTTGAACACAAGGTGTCTGAGATCAGAGAGGACATTTTAGGAAAAAGAACGCAAATAAAAATCCTCCTGTCTACATCAGTGACAAGCATCATAACTGAAAACATTAAAAACTTGCATGGTTCATCACGGCCCAGGACAGGTAGACACTGCAGTGGGTGATTAAACCACCAGAACATCACTGGTACCATATACAGAGCATCAGAGAAGTGAGATGTCTGCCTAAAGATACTAAAAGACAACACCCACCCAGCCACAGTCTGTTCACCCTGCTGCCATCTGACAACAGATACAGAAGTATCTGCTGCTGTACCACCAGACTACAGAGCAGCTTCATTCTAGAGGCTGTGAGACTCCTCACCAGTCCATTTTCAAAGTAGATTTAAAAGGACTCAAACACTCTTTCGATTTTTAAATCTCTGTGATTTAAAAAATTACAATACATTTACCTTGTAACCTTGTCACATAGCGTGGTATGCTATTTTTGTGTGGTTGTCACAATTAACACCTGTATGAAGGTGTGAAGATAAGTTTTGGATTGTGTATGTATCTGTTACTGCAAACACCGGATATGGTGAAACTTAACATTTGTTTTTGTTGCAGCTCTCAGGGCCCCATTTAGACATTCCATAGCACACAGTCTAAAGTGCACTCATGCGTTTAGGGCGCGTCCATTTTGGAAATGAAATGATCCTAATCAATAACTGGTGGGATGAGAGGGGAGAAATGCATCCTTAATGAGGAAAATATTAATGACATTACCTGCAGATCCTCCAGCAGCAGAAACTATGTGTATCTCTACATTAACACGCACATAAGCGCACAAGGAAGAGCTGATAAACTAAATTAATTATTTAAAACTCCTGACTCGTCTCCGTAAGAGAGTTTATGACTACAGCTTTTAGTTTTATTGATTGAATGTGCCACAATATTTGTTACATTGACATGACTGTGTTCATGGAAATGTTTAAAATAACTGAAAGCTGCTCTCACACCTTGAAATCTGAGTGTATGAACGGTGTGAACCGCCTGCGTGGGTGCATCTAATGTGTTCTTATAGCAGGAATAGCAGGAAACAGAACTGTGCTTTTGACTTTAGACCAGCTTTTTGATGGCCCATGGCTCAAGATAGCAATCCACCATCACTGAGCCTGACCACACCTAACTTTAAGACTAAGTTGCCGGTCGGGCGCACAGGTGGGTGCAGGTATATTTACTATTTACACAACATGGACACTGGGTGTGAAAATAATAACAATGTTGGTCTGAAACCAGCAATGGCACTGCACTATATGATAGAGCTCTAGGTCTCTTTGGGTCACATTGTTAATTTAATGTTATTACAATGCTGTGCTTATGGCCTGGTTACTTTTAAGCAAAATTAGCACTTCATAAAAAGGAAAATATCTAATATTGGCTCGACATACCTACACACAAAATATAATACACACTCAAACAAAGCTGTACAGAGTTGTATGGATGGATTTAATATAGTAAAATAAGCTTTTCAGCCACCACGTGCAAACCACATGCATTATAGTCACATCCTGAGATCACCAGGTCATCGCTAATAATGTTTTTTCTTCAAACTTTTTACAGTGTAATAGTAAGATTTTATTTTCAGCCCATACATTCACAATCCTTACCCTGAGTTAAAACCTCCACTCCTTTAATGTGCAGCACAACCTGTCAGTGTTTCCCAGATAAGGGGGGGTGGGGATGCAGTTTGCTCATTACCACAACCCCCTGGATGCTGTCCCACCGCCGAAGCTGTGTCGCAGGTACTTCTTCATGCGCAATTTGATTAATAGATTAATTCCAAAGTAACATGCTCTTATTCATTGTTTTCTCTGGTGGACTCGATAGCGGAAGTGTTGATTAATGGGATTGAGTATGGAAATGGTAATCTGCACTTTTGAAATTCATGACCTACTTTATGCACTACTTAAAAAAAGAAAAAAAAAAAAAAAAAACAGCCAGCTCTCGTTGGCTGAGTCTTTCTCATATCGTATCTGCGCTAACAGACTTCTATGCATAGACGCTGCAGCATAATTCCCCTGGGCCATTTTGTTTATATCTGCAATAAAGTGCTAGTGTCACATTAAATATGGTAGACTGGAGACAGGGGAGAATATATTTAGTGTGGAGCCTTCAGTGAGTGAGTGTTCCCAGGCCTGGCCATGGTTTCCCTCCATGCATTCTACACTAATGAATTGGTCCAATTAGCGGACCAATTAACAACACCACGAACTGTGCTATCAATTCTCCAGCTTGTGAGACGAAACTCCACATATAATGTACTGTAAATACTTATAAGAATAGTTGTTTCTTGGGTACTTACTTTTGGTATGGGGAGAGTCCTGAGCAGAGACTAACATCACACTACCTGTTTGTGTTATTATTATTATTATTATTATTATTATTATTATTATTATTATTATTATTATTATTATTATTATTTATCATCATTATTGTTACTATTATCGTCATTATTATTATTGGGTCCAAGTCTGCAGGAACACCATGGACATCAAACTCCCATAAAATTATACCCATCAGATTATTCTGGTGTATGTTTTTGTTTGTAGAGAAGAAGAAAACTCATTTTGGATCTTACCAAAAACATTGCGATAAGACCATTGAAATACTGGGGTAGGGACAATTAAGCACCACTTTTGATGGGACAAGTCCTCTTATAAGCTTACCAGGATGCAGCATGAAGGCTGGAAATCTAAAATAAATTCTACTAAGAGCAGTTTAACAAGCCATACACACAGCAACAACAAAAGCAAGCATGTGACAACATGAAAAACAAACATTTTCTCATTTTTGTGCTTTTAGCAGCTCTTTGTCACATGCATACACATTTCACTGTGAGCAATGGGTTCATACAGTCTGTCCGAATCAGACACCTATCAGACGCTTGCTCCTGAGGGAAGAAAAGAGATCTTCAAACAAGAATTTCTTGTGGAGAAAAGCAAGGACGTCCAGCAAGTAAATCCTGTCTCATTACCATATCAATTAAATCTGCAGCTCAAGATGGCACAGGCTTTAAAGAATCTATGTGTTTGCTTCAGTTGATGAATATTCCTAGTGCCTGATCGGCTCCAAGAAGAAGAAAAAAATGGAAAACCTAGAGTAGCGAGCTGAGGCTGACCTTGGATAACGCAACTGCTGACCCCTGGCTGGACTGGCCAATCAGAGAGTGTTGTTCCCTATGGGTGGATGAGCCAATCGCAATGTTCAGTGCTCGAAGCCATGTGTCCTCCACTGAGATGTGTGACCGATCTGGAGGTGATCACACACATGCAAATGATGCAGAGAAACAATTAAATGGTGGGGGTATTATCCACAAACTTACTTAATAAACTACACATATTAATATAACAGATTAAGGAACAAGGATAAATATAACTGTGTTCTCTCAAGAATCTTGATTTACAGACTACCCTGAATGCCTCTGATATTTTAAATCCCAGTGTCAGATTTATGACGAGAGCTATTTGTCGTGCGGTTTTATGATCATTTTTTCTTATAATCCTTGCGTGATCACATTTCACACTTTTAAATATAGCCAGCATGTGTGATGTAAAGCCTTTCGTCCTTCTTTTTTTTTTTTTTTTTCACTCTGTCTTGTCCTTTCAGTGATGAAACCTTCCCCTCAGCGGACAGCCTCTTCGACTTGCTGGGAAGAGAACAAAAGCTGTCATTCACTGATCTCCCCATTACATACAGCGGGCGCGTCCCTGCCATAGTCACCTCTAAATCCAGCCCTGCCTTTAGCTGGGCTTTTCACTGCCACAGAGAAAAAGGGGACAGAAATAGAGGGGAGGAAAAACAACACCAGATCTCTTAACTTTTTTGTTTTTAGATTGCTGTGAGACAGATCAATATTTATTGTATCCTGCAGTGTGCATGTTTTGGCGGATAGGGAGCTAATTATGATTCCCTTATCTTCCTCCTCCGTCATCTGTAATATTATTTTTAAGCAGGCCAACCTAAATCCTGCAACCGTTTGTTGAATGCAGAAACGCTTTTTGAGATGGTGTTCTTGCATATTTTGTGTCTGGGGCGAGGTGCTGAATTATGAAAAAGGACAAAAGAAGATTTGTGTAGAAACACCTCTGTGCTGCTGTTACAGTTAGTTTGGAAGTGACTACTTTAAGGTTAATCTTAATTGTCTTGATTAATATAAACACTTATTCTTAGAATAATTTGATAGGTGTACATTCAAGATCCTTTTTTTTAATTAATAGGGAATATCAGACTTTTTTTTAGGAGACAGGACAGGCTGGGGCTAGCTGGTTAGCATGCTAACCTCAGCAGAAATCTCTGCAACGCAGTAGATAGACGTCTTTGACAAAACACCAGAGGTGTTGTTTTTTCACACTCTGTCATTAATGTCAGTTCATTTTTTGAGTGTTTGAAACTAAATTGCTGTTCATCTGATCTGATCATCCTATATAAGAACAGTCACACCTCCTCCATCCTCCCTATGTGATGTGTGGACTCCATCATGCTTATTATTATTATTATTATTATTATTATTATTATTATTATTATTATTATTATTATTATTACTATTATGCCCTTTCTTATTTTACTGTTACATAGCAAGTGTAGAATTATACTGAATAGTGTGATACTTTAAAGACACTCTGTTTCTTGGATCTCAGGATATAATAAAGCCTGCTAAATCGTGTGCTCTTGATCCAGATGATGATAAATGACAGTACCATCAGTACTATAGCAGAACAGTGTGTTGCTGTTTAAATCCTATGATCCTTGGTTGGATGTTAGTGTAAAACCAGTTTGTATCAATTACTCCCTCTTTTCCTTGTCATGTTAGTATAAAGTTGTTTTTAATGGAATGACAAAGCTGTAGCTGATATGCTACACATACATTTTCACCAGATGGATGCTCACATGCTTTTAAAGTTTTATTTCAATTCATAACTAAGACAAGCTGTCACTGCATGTCACCAATGCAAGCAGTGTGAAACGTGTTTAATGAGAGAAACTCATTTAAAAACAGTGGCTGAATGTGCTGATGAAAGCAGGTAGTGCTTACACAACCATTAAACAGAACGGATGCATAAAGCCATCATTTACTTTACTAAGCCTAAGGCGCAGAATTAAAACAAACAATGCAGTAAAGGTGGACTCACACATCCTTGGACACTTCACTGCAAGATTAAAACTGAGTGCCCAACTAAAGTGTAAAAACTAAAGAATGTAATCTTTAGTGTACCATAATCACCACCTACTCAGATAGTACCAAGTTCCTCACTGAAACAATATTTAGTAATCTTCAAGCCCAACAATTATCTGTAGCCTCCAATTAAACCAGAACTTACCGAATCCCAACCAGCTTTGTATCACTACATTGTTAAAAAAAAAAAAAAAAACGGTTCCATGATACATTTGAACCTATTTTTTAAGCCAAAAGAGATCATATTGACCCCCGTATTTTGAGCCCCATTCCCCACTCATCAAATACTGACGCTTTGGGATGGTATGATGGGTCAGTAACCATCCCAATGTGTCAGTAGTCAACGAGTCTGTCTATCATCAGAAAACAACTCCTTTCATCAGAGATGGATCCGCTAGATCCCTTAGTGGCTGATGCAGGCAGGATGCAACTTCATATACAGCAGTATTGACATATCAAAATAACACAAAAAGGCATTAAATGCATTACTACCTTGGGTAAACAACAAACCTGCCAAGGTATAATTAGAACAGGGAAATAGTTGTTAAGATTTAAAGGGGACATATTATGCAAAACCCACTTTTTCCTTGCTTTACTATGTATAATTGCATATCCGGAGTGCCTCCCGACCCCTTAAGAGTGATTTATGACCTCTACATCAATGTTTTGTAAACAGGCGGAGTCAGGAAATGTGTCTCTAAGCGAGCCATTTGGATTTCACGTGTGCGGGTTGATTTGAATGCTCCCGCCCTCACGCTGGATATCTCCTCCCATATTACTCCGGCTACCTGAAGGAGGATCCGCCATTTTCTCGCTTCACTCGTTTGCGACAGCCTGACCGCAACCGTGTACAACCCGAAAGCCAAGCACTCCTGCTCTGTCGTCGGATGCACGGACACTCATGTTTCCCTACATTGCCTCCCTACCAAAGAGGATATCAGAGCGAAGTGGCTAAGTTTTATTTTTCAGGGAAACGTCCCAGCTTCACTGAGCAAAAGCGTTGTTGTCTGTGCACTTAACATAGCCTCTTAGATGGATCAATACCCACTGTCCATGTCAACACCACAGAAGAAGAAACTGTAAGTATTTTTAAAAACAGTGTTGTTTGTGTTACTTTGGCTGTTTAGCACATGAGCTAACGCTAACGGGTGATGTAAATATGAGGCTGAGCTAACGTTACAACAGTGGGCTTACTGGTCTTAGGATTCACAGTAATGTTGATGTTGCCTAACCTTAATTTGTCATATCAGCACTCATGACAGTGAGCTGAGAAATTGAATTGGGATATTGAGATTTGATCGCTTCTAACCGGCCGGTGATCCACTAAAATGTTGTCCGCGGACGACGAGCTAGCTAGCGCTGCTGGGCCGTGAACAGTGCTAGCCATCTTCATGTTCACGGCCGAACAGCGCTAGCTAGCTCATCGTCTGCGGACAACTTCTCAGTTTCTACAGCTGCTGTTCAGGCATGAACACGCATGGGTAACCGTCTCCTCCACATGCTCACAGCCGATCAGACGGTGTGAAATTGTCTCAGTTGTTCGCGAACGGAGAGCTAATGTTCCGCTGTGAACACGCAGAGAGGACGGTATGAAATGCTCTGTTATTCACGGCCAGTGAGCTACGTTATGTCAATTAGCATGTTGTGCTAAAGGCTAAAGGACAGTGTGTTAGATGCCCAGGAGCACCTCGGCAGTCGAACGACTTATTTTGTGTTGATATACACGTAACTACGTGTGTAGTGTTAGCTGCTGGTACGAGAGACCCGATCTGACAGTACCAAATCTTT
>JARJLU010018189.1:0-17134 GCA_030272975.1 Sparidentex hasta
GCACTCACAAACACACATGTGCTGTGGGTATCATAAATAGCCTGAGAAGTGATGGTGGTCCTAATGGACGACCCATTGATTAAATCATTACGCCACTAATTGACTGCAGGCATTGATCTGAGCTTGCACACATACACACATCTTTAAACACAGCACAAACAGGCCACCACCTGTTTGTTATTGTGTGACTTTTCTATAGATATATAAACACATAATCCCTGTATTTCTTCATGTGTTACTTTCTTATGACACCTTTATGTCACCACACGCACGCATGCACACACACACGCACACACACACACACACACACACACACACACACACACACACACACACACACACACACACACACACACACACACATCACACATCATCAGTCATCAGTCATCAGATGAGAAAAAGCACACAGTGGAGCCTTGAGACTCACCACAGTTTAAACATTCATTAATGCTTAATGAAGGCAGTGATTGATTAGATTTTATTAGCTGCTCTGTGGGAAGGTGAGAATGGCCTTTTGTTAACTGATTAGATTGCAGTAAATAAATAATTGGATCAGGGGGTATATACACCTTTTTGATTTGAAACTGATAAAATGTCGTTTCTCTTAAAGTGATTTAGCCTCAATTAAACATTCTGTCGCTGTTTCATGGCTGCAACATCACACTTTACATTGTCCTGATTTTTTGCTGCCTGTACCTTCAGACTGAACATTGACTCCACTGGCAGAATATTCAGACTTGCTATTCATTACTTATGAGTTATCAATATGATGTTTTTTTTATTGCATACTGTGAATGCCAGGGTAATAGATTATGTATTTTTTTATCCTTTTTTTTTTTTATTTAGAGGTTGTATTTAGTTCGCACAGCATCGAGTTGTTGCTGTCTTTTTTAAAATTTTAAAATTTTATTTTTTTTCCTTTTGTTGCTAACATGTGCTGCATTTCAAAGTAGAAATGATTATGGGTAGGCCTTGGTAGGCAAAGGACCTCAGAGGTAGATGTGTTTACCTGCAAAGCTGCAGATGACCTAGTTTGTGAGAAAGTAAAGCCATGATAAACTTCTGGGTCACTAATTCATTTATTTCTTTTTTTTTTAATTCCCTCTATTTTGCTGTCATGATTAACAACAACAAAAAAAAAAAAAAAGACAAAAAACAAACCAAGGACAATTTTCAGTTTTGTCCAAATCAAAAGATACTGTATATTATTTATCCCTCAGGAGTTGATCTGAAATTAAATAGAAACAGAAAGTTGGGATTTTTGCAGTCCTGATTTGCAGTTACTGGGAAGAAACAATTGTCACTATATACACACATTTCGCAATACAAGATACACTTCACATTGCATGTCTCAGCTCTCTGCGAGAGCAAGACTGAAATCAGGGTTAAAAACACACTGTGTTTTAAATAACTTTTAATTGACCTGTTTTCAGAACACACACACAAACACCTGAACAATGCATGAGTTTACACTGGTGACACAAAGACACACATTATACGCGTAACAGAGTAAAGACTCTAACAGCACCATAACATGCACACCTGTTGATGCTTTGGTGTGACTCCTGGTCTGGACCAATCCTGTGTCTAGCTGCATGGCAGGTGGCCAATTAGCACCAGCCTGTGGTTGGACCTCCTGCTGGGGTTATAGCTCTTGACCAATTAGAGGGCTTGATTTATACCAGCAATAACTCTACACACACTGCTGCACACACAATGTGAGCGCTGTTGGATCTCAGACATACACAGGTATGAATTGTGAGAAACAATGTATACATGGAGGCGAAAAAAGAGCTTCTTCTCAAAAAATGTCCTCTTGATTATTCTTCACTTCAAGAGGCAGTACATCATCAGTCATACGCTCAATAACAATAAAAATGTTTAGCCTAGACAAACACAGTCCCTGAAAAATGCACACAGAAAAAATTTGGACTTTAAATGAATATCCTTCACATCTGAAATTCAACTTAATTTTAAACCCTTTGACCAGACCTAGTACAAGTGGAAATGATATGTGCAATAGAATGAATAAAATGGATATTAATCAAATAAACTGCTAGATTTAGCTGTTCCTTTTCATCCAGTGAGTGCAATAAGAATGAATATATGAAGTCACATGGTGATATATTTTTGTGTGCTGCCCTCTAACAAACCATCAGTGGTTGTATTTTAGCTCTTGGTATTTGGTATTTGGAGTTTGACTTTTCAGCCTTTAGCTTGCTATAGCTGCTTAGTGTTGAAGCAGAGCAGCTGACTGAGTTAACCATGTAACATCTACCTGTCTTTTTAACTTGTTCTTCATTCTTTCTTTTTCTGTTTAAATAAAACTGGTAATTTTGTTTTAAACCCTTCTTTGAATCAATATAGAATAGAATGTCCTCAACATCTTAATGGTGATTTTTCATCAACTATAGATAGCAGTAAAGGAAGAAATCCTTTACTTTATACTTTGATTGGCCTTTACTGACACAACAGTTTGAGACATGACAGGAGAGAGGATGAGAGAGAAGGAGTGACATGCAGTCCAGCCCACTGCAGCAGGGACAAAGTCTCTGTAGATGGGACGGCCACTCAGCCAACTGAGCTAATCGGCACCACATTGTTTTACTTCACACTGATTCTTCCAAAATTCCCTCAAAATTCTGATTGGGGCACCCTTTGTAACAGATCTTTCCATTCTGGACCCAGTTCAAAGGTGGCAGAATATTAGCCAAGAACAATTTCTGACATACCCATGTAATGTTAGCAGCTACCAGTGTTGGGTAACGTTACTATTAAAAGTAACTCATCATGTTTCAAGATTACTGCTGTGCAGTTTTACTTGAATTACATAACTAACACATTACACTAGTCATTATAGCGGTTTCAAGTTAACCCCAACAATAGCAGCTACTCGTCTTTAGATGCTGACTGCTGTTTTGACCGGTTGAATTTGGGCAGTTGTATCGCTTATGTTACAATTATTATTGTATTACTGACAAAATCTTAAAATCCAAATTAACTGTATGTTTTTGCTGTTCAGCAATACCAACAGAGTAGAGACTGACCTAGGTGACCGCCATGTCATGTTAATCTCAGGAGTTGAAAGCTCCAAGTTAAACTGCAATGTAGAACTATTAGGTTGGTAAGCTTACAACACGACACTATAGCTCCTGTTGATTACTTAGGTCTGTCAGTCTGACAATGATGGAATGTTGTGTAAAACATGAATAAATAATACATAAAAAAGTAACAAAAATTGGCTTGCTCTTTGTACAAAACAAGGTTATGGATGTGAATGTGCATTGCAAACTTCAAAACAATATGACCAGTGATGGAAAGACAAGATCAAAAACAAGAAAATTAATTGAAAATAAATAAATAAATAGCAACAGTAACAACAACAACAACAACAAGCTGCACACCATTACCAAGGACAATTTGATCACCGGCAATCACTCAGAAGCAGCCAGTGTCCAATCTGCTCATCAGAGAAGTAGTGAGCCCAAAGTGACTTGTTATTTCTCAAAGCAGTACCTCCAATCAGAAACAAGCCAGGCTTCTCATTAGGACACTTATATAGGCTTCCTACTGACATAACATTCACCGTGGGTGATCAGATTGCATTTAGATAGAGGAAAACTGCATCACATCCCGCCCGACAAAAACCCTTTTGGACAGACAGAAAATCACACAGTGACAAGTGCAATGAAATATCTGCCATACCCATATATGAAGTAACTGCTGATAGTGTTCAGGAAACCCCAAGTTACAGGTAAATGTGAGATAGTGGGTCGTTTTCAGTGATAAAGCTCACTAATGTTCACTCCAAAGGTCCATATGACATCGGATAGGGCGACAAAAAAAGCACTGCACCATTAGAGAAACTGAGCTTCATCTCATCAGCTGTTTGACAAAGTAATGTTGCATAATCTTAGCCATTGCAGGGTTGACAGAACAAGCAGGCTTTCTAAAGCCTATAACAAAACATGAAACCAACAGTGTGGCCATCAGTAGGTTTAGCAGAAAACAGTATAAATAGTAGTTCATAGAGCAGCCTGACTGGCACCATTTGTAAAGATGGTTTCTTTTCATCAAATCACCTTTGATGCTACTGAGAAACAAATTAATAATGGTGTCTGAGGGGGAATATTACTGACATAGTGGCTTCAGTCAAGATGAAAGTTGGGTAATAATGTAAGAATTGAATTCACCCAATGTCGCATGGAGAAACTAATCACACTCATGTAAACCAAAGACTAAATCAAGTTTAATGATCTTGACAGCGTGTGTTTTACGGAAAATGTTGACTTTCTAATTGTTTTATTCAACAACATACACATGGGCAAACTTGAAAATTGAAAGTGAAAAAAACTTAACTGTGCAGTAAGCTCAGGCTGCACAAAGGTAGTTGGGGCTAAGAGACAATTGTTTTGCTTCAACATCAACAAATAATTACAGATCGCACAGTGTAATCCTCTGAAGATAAATTACACTTTACATGGAGTGATTTGTTTTCTATAAGCCTTGCTATCTGTCATTGGGCTGAATTTCTCCCAGAGAAATTAAGGTTGTATTTAAGGATTTATAATATTTACTGTTGTGGTCAAAAGTTTACATCCACTTGTAAAGAACATGTATATCACGGCAGTCTTCAGTTCCAATGATTTCAACAGCTGTCATCTGTGATGGAATTAGTGGAGTACATACTACTTTGTAACAAAAACATTCATGAAGTTTAGTTCAGGTAGGAATTTATTATAAATATGATACGATATTCTTCCAAAAATATGAAAATATTTGACATAACATCAAAAGTGTTAATCATTAACTGTTAAAAAAAACATTCTGTTGATGATTAAAGTTCGAATAAACCAAAATTCTGGCCAGATCTTGCACCTTTAAGGCACTTGCACACTGGCTTCATTTTCAGACACACTTTCTATATGATCCATCCTCAGTTGTCCAGCAAGAGACACATGCAGTTTGTTACAGTTTATGCTTGATAGAAATCTTAATGCACTCATGAGGATCAAACTGACCTTTTTGAGATAAAGAAAATGTATGTGTATGTGATTAAACAAAAGTATGCAGCCTGCTGTTGGTTCCACCTGATCCCATGCCAACCTGAAACTTTGTACACTATTTTACAATTTTACATTTCACTAAAAGTTTGCAATAAAATGGAAGGGCAATAGGTTACGGTTTATAATGCTAAGCTTTTAAGCTCATGAATCTCTCACCTAGAGGGGAAGGAACTAATTGCCAGTGCCCTACAACAGGTGCTCTTGACTGTTTACAGAATGCTGTCAGAGATAGTGACAATCAACCATTCTAACAGCTTGTGGGAACGATCTTTAATTCACATTTTCCCAAATTTAGCAAATGTAGTGTTTTTTTTCAGATTTGCTAGTTTCCCATGGCAGTAGTGTTACTGGGAGGGGATATGTGGAAAGCTTTATGGCAAATGATGTAGCAGTGAATGAGAAAGGTAGAAAAACACTAGTCACCTATTAGTCATAATATTGTTTATCATGAAATAATGAAACATTCATAGAAAAACTCCCCCCTCCAAAATATCATTACCAATAAGTCTTAAGGTAGAGTGGTAATGACTGAACATATAATGATATTAAAACACATTCTGATGTGCAACACAAAATAATGTTGTGTAGGTTCAAGCTGAAGACTAACTTCTGAGGTATTTCTTTTTTCTTAAAGGGATATTCCGGTGTAAGTTTAATCCATAGTCTAACACACTTTGACACCGAGTACGACCCCCCCTCAAGAGATAAAGTTTGCGGAGCGCTAGCTTACGTAGTTTAAGCAACCTCAGAAACGACCGCACAACAACAATACACAGCAGTAAATGGGTCCAAATATAAATCGCCATCAAAAAGCCACACATAATGCTCAGAACAGCACCAAACTTCAGCAACATTCCAAACAGGGTCCTGGCACATATTTCGAGGCATCAAACATTTGATTTTGTTGCCAGCTTTGTTGGACCACTGCTCTATGGCACCCAAGCTGGACAGCCACCACCACAATTAAAGTCCGATTCTGTGGGAAACACTGCAAACCCTCTCACAGCATCAGAAATCCCCCATATGAGGCTGCAAATGTCAAGTGGATTTTCAGTATACTGCTCAATTTCTAATTTATTTCCATGTCATTAACTCAAATGCCAGAATGTAACATGTACAGTATGTTTGCATATTTGTGTGCCCTTCTGTGTCATCAGTCCACTGAGAGCCATTTCAGTTGACCCTCATCCTGCTGGGTGCTTCTTGTCTTCCCATGTGTAGTGTTCTGAACTTTAAAAATATGTCCTTATTGTCAAGGAATATATTTGAATAAATTAATGGCATTACACTGCACAGCATGTAGTCCACTCTACCGTTGCTCTCTGTCCTCTTCTGTGAATGAGAGTCAGTTAGATTAATGGATACAAGAAAAAATACTCAAGATTTCAGACATCCCGGAAAGTCGAATTCGTGTTACTTACAGAAAGTTTTAAAGGGAATGGGCATGCATTTTGTAAAACCTAAGATAGACAAGTTGGACAGATTTGTGGTTTTTATTTTGGTTTTGTTAGTTTTAATAAATTAGGGATAGTAAGAGGTTTTTGGTCTATTCCTCATTGACGATGTTGATGAGTGTCCACAAAGTCTGCAGTTTGTGCTGATGTTGATAAAATGACGGCCTTTATAGTTACAGAGAGTGAGACATATCAAAGTTCAATGGGTATCAAACTAAACAGAGGCATCATTTAAACCTTTGTGTCACATACTCTGTCATATGGTTGACACAGAGGTCTGTAGGTGTGAAGGACAATTAAGATTAACAGTCACCTCTCACTGGTTTACTCAGATTGACTGTCCATCTCTCTCATCCCATCATCCCTTTCTGAGTGCATTTCCTTCTGTGCTCGTCATTATTCCTCTCTTTCTTTGCCCTCCTAAATTCGCGTCCAGCTTGGATGGATTAATCCACCAAGGCCTGGATGGTTTAATTTCTTTTTTTGCTTTCTATTGTCCTTCTCTTTCTTTATTATCGTTTGCTTTTTTTTTTTTTTTTTACTTTCTGTCAGAAGACTCCTCCAACCTCTGGATGGTAGAAAGGAATTACCAGTCTTTTTCTCTTCATGTTCATCATCCCAGGACAATCATTCATTCACACTGGTCATTCATATAGACATGAAAGCCTTTGCATATATCAAAGCCAAAACATATAATGCTCCTTAAAATATAAAATTGAACTGTCCTCTCTCAGAAGACTAATCCCTACTTTCTCTCTTTGAGTAGCTTTCTTGCTACTTGACTCCACCTCTGCCTAGGTGCAGCTAACAGGCGTTTGCTTCTTAGCATACAAAAGATCAAGAATAGCCTAAAAATTCAGAGAAAGTGCAAGTCGCAAAAGAAAATGTCAAAGAGTGATTTAATTGAAGACCAACTACAGGAAAAGTAGCAGCAGTGTCCAATTTACAAAGTTAATTATCAACCTCTTCAGTCAAGTCATAGTCAATGTGCAGCAAGTCAACTGAACATGTCTCAATGATCAACACTACAAGTCAGGATATATGTAGAATAAAGTTGCATTGATAAATTAATGGTTAATGACTTTACATGGAAAGTTTTTTAAAGAACATTCATGGGCCCAGGGGTCTCCTGACAGGTAGCAGGAGGCCAGGGAAAGTTTATCCCAGGACGCTGGAAACAAGGCTTCAACCAATTGTCCAATCTGGTTTTAGGAGGAACAATATGGATTCCAACCTGGAGTCATGGGAGTTTGCCCATCTAGTCTTCATTGTTTTTTTCGGACTTAACTACAGAGTGTCTCCCAGGAACTACTGTGGGGGGCACTGCAGGAGTATGAAGTTCTGGGGCCATTGCTACGAGCTATCAGAACCACAGAGGTTCCCCCTGGTGGACTGAAAGCACTGCTGGCAAAAGGGACATCTAGAATACCTGTTTTGCAGGAAGTAGTTAATTTAAATGAAACCATAATCTTTTATGAAATGTAAGCAAGTACTTTTGGTGCCATTACTTGGAAAATGTAACTGGACATAGTGTGTTCCTTTTTGATAAGTTGACAAAAGAGGAAACCACGGTTTCATGGGAAGGTAGGGCCAAATCCCGGTCAGTGGGACAGTCACTGCTGGGTCTATCACACAGTTTGGTGTAGTACCAGGTTGACTAATTACACTTAACAGTTTAGAGCTGTGCGATATTATGATACATATCGTATATTGTTAACATACACTATGGTTATGATTTAATATGCTGTGTAAAGCACAACTCAACATCAGATTGACCATTGGATATCCAAATGTTGAGTTCAAAACAAGTTCATTGTACGGAGGCGAATGTAACTGCAGCGACGCTACTGCTTTGTGGTAGCATTTTTACATCACTCGCAAGGACTTGTTTACGGCACTGGTCTCTCAGGAGTAAACAGAGGCATAGCAGCATGGAGGAGATGGAGGAGAGCGCAATGCAAGATGAAAATACGTTACTAGTAGCGTTACATCAGACACGGATAGAGAAGCAGAACCCCAAAAGATTTGGTGTTGAAAAGGAGGAACCAGAATTCCATAATTTGGCGTTGGGTTTAAAAAGTCAGACACCGACCAGACAACGGTAATCTGCAAAACATGCCACCAGCAAGTTGTTACAAGCGACTCAAACACATCTAATCTTTTCTACCACTTAAAGACACAGGAGGAAAAACAGTACAGAGACAGCAGGATATATATTGTTATCGGGATATAAAATTAGCTATATCGAGATATACAGTTTTGCCCATATCGTACAGCACTATTTCAGTTTGTGTTGCGTTCCTAGAAAAGTCAATGATAATAAAACCATTATAAATGTTGGTGTACTAGTGCTCCATAAGGATGTCCACTACTATTTTTTGTGTCATGTCAAAGCAGTTATCTCATCTTGATGCAGAAACACATTATTTTACAGGCTGTGAGTCAATATCAGATATCTAATGAATAAAATAATAAATAGAAAATAATATCACAGGCAAAACAGTCGACCCATATGTGTTTGCCCTGTGATGTGTGTGTGTGTGTGTGTGTGCATGTGTGTGTGTGTGTCTGCGTGTTTTGTGTCTGCGTGTATTGCTGTGTGTGCATTTGCGTGAAAACCACAGAGAACAAGACAGAGCACAAGGTTGCAAGAAGAGGAGAGGGCAAGAAACAGAGATCACAGGTATTGATTTTCTTACTTTTAGTGTAGGTGAGAAGGCAGGCAGGGATTTACCTGGTGGGAAGAGAGCAAGAAAAAAGGTTGTTAGAAAACAATGAAAACACACACACACACACATCCAGAGGTAGCTTGCTGTGGGGTATGGCAGTGACAACTGAATTATGGATTTCTGTAATGTGGTGGACAGAGAGAGAGGTCCAGAATCAGTTGGGCTTAGCTTAACAAGTGCATTGTCAAACTGACACAAAGACACACACACACACATGAAGGCAATACAGTATTCCCTTTAAAGTCTCTAAAATGTGTGTGTGTGTGTGTGTGTGTGTGTGTGTGTGTGTGTGTGTGTGTGTGTGTGTGTGTGTGTCTGTGTGTGTGTGTGTGTGTGTGTGTGTGTGTGGAGGACTACAGAGAGACTGGGAGCTTCTGCATGTTTTCACTATTAATTTGAAAGGTTCCCAACTGCATGAACTGGCCTGAAAAAAAAGAAAGAAAGAAAAAAAAAAAAAACCCTCATCAATCCATTCATTTTCTAAAATACTCATCCTCCTCCCAGTCCCAGCCTGCAGTATGTCAGAGGCAGGGTAACAGGCTAGACAGACTTTGGCTCTTGCATTCACACCTTCAGGCAATTCAGAATTTTCAATTTTCTTGTGTATCTTTGGTGGTAACTCAAACACACAGAACATGGAAACTCCACACAAAAAATTCAGTTCCCAGGATGTAAACTGAGCCCTGTCTACTCAGTGAAAATCCATTAGTACAGTTCCTTGCTCAGTGCCTTGTGGTCTAGTAGATAGTTCTCTAATGCAGTACTATACTAAAATCCAGCCTGTCTTCGTTAGGAAAAAAAGGGTATGTTTCAAGTTAGGTGGTGAGTAAATATAAAGGCAGCAAAGGAGGAAGTGAGAAATCAGAGTAAAGGGAGGAGGTGGGGGAGGTTCTGTTAGGTCAACCAGGCACTGGACTGTCAGTCAAGAGACCAGATTCCCATCTGATACCAAAAATCAGCATGGGGTATTTTAACTAGCATTGTAAAGTTGCATCATGTTTGTTGCGTAACTGATGTAAATAACACAGTTAGTTGAGGCCAAACCACTTGTTTTGTCTAAACACAACTAAACTACAAGCATCATTGCTCATGTATAAGGAATATGATAAACCAGGAAACAAGGGGAATGATCCAGATCTAAGTTGTTGAGGAGATTCTCTGCATGTCAGATAAGTAAAATATTTTTTTCACCCTTGAAGGGGAAATACAGTTAATGAAACAAACAACTGATCAGTCTCAGTCCCTAAATTTTAACTTGTTATGTATGGCAGCTGTAACAGTAGATATCCTTTATTGTAATTCCAACAATTGCTGTTTACCAATTGCAATCCGGAAAATGCCAATAAATTATATGGAAAATATGATGTAGATATGCTAACAGACACCTTCCATCATCTCTCTTTGGTCGTGTTTTGTTACTCATTCATTCATGTTCCATTTTCCCCATTTTGAGTTGTTTCAAATCACTTAATTCTTTGTCTTGTGTCTTCCAATCTGTGTGACTTCCCTGATTGGTTCCTTGGTGTCTAGCATTCCATGCTGACCATGCCTTTCCTTGGCTTTACTGCTGTGTGCTGAACTCATTTTTGGTAAATTAAGAAATGTTATTTTGATCAGGATTTGGTCTCAGAGTTGTGCATTTAAGGCCTGTTACCTGCGTTCATCAGTCATAACAGTATCTCATTGCTGCTATCAAACAAAAACCATGTGTCTCCAAAATGTAAAATTTTCATGAGCTAAGAGAGTCCCAAATAGGATCCCCTAAAATAGTATACATACAACACTGTTTTAAGTTCTGCTTTTCAATTATTCAAGTAATCCAGCAGAATAAAGTTAAATTTTGCAGTGTGGTCAAGTTAAAACAAAATATTAAAACTACAGCAGTCAGCCTGATCAGCAAAGGAGCTGAACCATGCCACACAACCGCATGTGGAAAAAAAGGAATGATATAACATGAGGTTAGATGCTACAAAATGTGACAACCAAAGTAGTTCATGATGACAGGTAGTTAAGGGTATGCGACAGTCATGGAAATATTTGGCGAGTGGCCTGCATAAAGACCCTGGGAGTTGTCAGATTAAGACTCTTTCAGAAGTATAATTTATGCCAATTAAAGTTTAATAAAATACACTCTCAGCAGCTTGGCGAGCCAAGATTTTTTTTTTTTTCTATCTTTGTCATTTTCAAACTTAAAGGGTAAGGAGAGGGTAAACTGGTGCATGCCACAATTATTTTAAAACGGTCATACAAGCCACTTTAGAATTAAGATGGTGCCCCCGGCTGAGTTGGTGCACACTGGTGTGTCCAGAACTTATTCACTAGAGGAGGGCATATAAACATCAGTGGAACAACTCCAGCGGATTTCTTTCTGTCAGTTTTCCCATGCCATCTGAAGCATTACTGGATGTTCTGGTCAAACGTGTCCTCACCTTCGTTCTTTCAGTGAACTGCCAAAGGAGAGGAAAAAACATTTTCAAGCGCTCTTGTCTGGGAAGGGAATGTTTTCGATTACTGCTGCAATATATCCTGCACTGCGCTGGTCACTCTGGCCACAACATGGTCCATCTGATTCTTGCTGATAGGCAATGATAACATTGTGTCAACCCGTTGTGGCATCAAAACAGTAACAACGACCAATACGGATAGCTGTGGTATGTCTCTGATCAAATAATAGTTGTGACTGCTGTCTTTATATCACACCTTAGATCTGGCATAGTGTGACCATTCAGCATGACCTAACAACTGTGTCTGCAAAGACAATGTGTGTTTGTGTGTGTTTTGATATTCTTAACTTGTCTACTGGCCATTTTCTCAGTTTTCCTCCATCTACTGTTAAATTTAGAGAAAGGTGTGTGTTTATATGTATGTGTACACCCATGTGTATATGTGCCAGTGTGTATGTGTGTGTGTGACTAGAGCAGCGGGATAGCAGTCTCAGTAGCCTAGGGATAAAGTGTGTGAGAGGAGATAAGGATGACACACAAACACTCTGTTGGATTGGATTTTATTCTGTTACTTTTCAACACACACACACACACACACACACACACACACACACACACACACACACACACACAAACACACATGCAGATAGCTCTTGCACACAATGGTACCATAAAACAAACATTTACACTTTCCACTCAATTCAGTTACCTTCAAAAACTTGCATGTACACAAACACACACACACACACACACACACACACACACACACACACACACACACACACACACACACACACACACACACAAACACACACACACACTACAAAGTAATCTTCAATAACCCAACACTCAACTTAATGTTTCTGTGTTTGAGAGAGTACTTATGTACTTTACCCATGTTTATAGAAAATAAGGTAAATGTTGGATTTTTACTGCAACAGTGGAGGGTGTACAGTTGCTTTGCAGAAAGCTGAAATGAATCTGTGTTCACAGTTCCCAATTGCCAAAACACAATTTTGCAAACTAGTCTGGTTTTATCAAAAACTTAATGCAATCCACAAAACCACACACCCAAACTGCAAAATACCTCATATATCCTGCAAAATCCTCACACTTCATTCGTATTACAGATTTTTGTCTAACCAACTACACACTGTTGGGCATAATGAAAAGCACTCTCATCTTTAGTATGCTTTGCCATAATACCAACATAGTTCAAACTGTAGAGAATTCTTCAGCTTGTCCACATGCACAGAAATATTTGCAGACACACACATACTATTGAAATATTTATTTTTTTTGTTTTTCACCAAACAAGTCAGTGCAACATATGCACAGCAGATATATTTACATTGGAGTGAACAAAAATATGCTCAAAAAACAGTCAACTGAAAAAGAAAATTGCAGAAAGAAAATGAGTGGTTGCACACTCTGTCCAGTTTCTCACAGTGTCAGCCCATGGTTGATGACATCATCAGCTCATGTTGCCCTGATTTCATTTGAAAGTTGACCTCCTATACCAGCTCTACACCTACTTGTCACTTTTCCTCCCCTTCTCATTCTCATCCTTCCTCTTCCTCTTCCTCTCTCTGCAACGTCTTCCATTGTAGTTGGGAAAAAAAAAAAAAAAAAAAAAAAGCTCGCCTGTATTCTTTTAGTGCTTACTTCCTGATTGAAGTGGTAACAATTACAGTAAAAAAAAAAAAAAAAAAAATAGATTTTACAGTTTTTAACCATTGCATGAACACTACAGACACATGCTTGTACCAAAGTAACATAACTTGAAGCTGTTGTTACGATACCTTAAACAAAATGTAAGCATATCTTAAACAAAAGCGCTGCTTTGCACTTTAGTTGCAATTCTGTAAGACACTTGCTCTTTTCTGTAACACACTTGCTCCTGCACACTACACACTATTTCATACGTAAGACACTTAGTTCAAAAATAAAATCTCAGGGTACCTTTCGCAAAACACATCTATTCAAAATACAGCACACATTGGTTAATTGAAAGTACTTAGACACACACCTGAAAATGCTTATTACAAAACTGAACACCTATCAGCCAGTTTCAAAAGGCCTCAGTTAAGCTATTTTGAGAACATTACTGTACAGGATAGACCAGAGCAGCCCAGGTTTGTTGTTTTCCAGGATGATTTTAGTTTCCATCGTTCCACAGTTTTTGCTTTAACTGAATTTACTGTACTGTAAAATTCACTACTGTAATGTAATCATTTTGGATTGAGTATTTAATTTGTTAGTTATTGTGAAAATGTGGCTTCTGTGGAACTGAATAAAAACAGTGAAAACGAAAGACTGCAGTGTTTTATATAAAGTAGACTAGTGTGTTGCTGCTGATCTGAAAGTGTATTCATATGATGCAAGTGGGTATCACTTTGTCAACAGAGTGACATTTTGACAAGAATTGTTAGCAGAGTTTCAATCTGACATAGATGTGAATGGTGTATTTCCCAGTGTTGTGTCTTATTTGCATGTGACACAACGAGCCAAGTTTTGCAAAACCTGTTGAAGCAACGGGCAAAAAACTGTAAATGGCAGTGTTTTGAAATGGCAAACATGACTTTATGTCAGATTGTTGTGTCTTATGCAGAGAACCGTGTTCAGTGCATTCAAAATGTGCCATTTTTAATTGCAAAATGTGTGTAAAACAGAAAATATGTTTAACGTTTTGGAGACTTGAGAAGAGGTTTGCTCTCTGTGTGTCACTTTAAATATCTGTGCTATGCATGACATCTTAGTGTGTTAGCAATTGGAGAAAACTGTAACTTATCATGGACACAGCTACACAAACCCTGTGATTCAGTGTGTTTTATGAAGGAATCTCACATAAATATCTAAAAATGCTGAATCAATAAATCCATGTTAAGATTATTAATGGCCACAATAATTATGAGAAATATTCTCACGTTTGATTCGCTAAGCCAGTCATTCCTAGAGACTGAAGCTTGTATTAAGGCCACCAAATAAATTAGCAGATTTTATTCTAAGATTTATATCTGTGGAACACCTTTGAGCCACAGGAGGAACGCTTGTTTGCATTTTCAGTGTTTATTTTGTGATTCAGCAGGCCTTGGAACACAGACTGCTCTGGGAGGTCAGGGGATTAGAAGAAGTCATGGAATACAACAAATATCCACAGTAGCTGGAGCATATTAGACAACGTCTGAATGCTGGTTGGTCAAACCATACAAAACTGCAAGTGTCTTCACAAACAGAGCATCTTTAATTGGCATTTATTCACCAATTATTATAATCATTCAAAATTAGATAGGAGAAGCATATAGAACCAGCTGTTCGGTGTTTGCAGTGCACTTTCTCTCCATCTGTCTGTCTGTCTCTTTCTCTCTCATTCAGTGTGTTTACATGACACTCAAGACAACTGAATTACTGGGTTAGTCTGACTATGATCACATTTTTAAGATGTATGTATACACCTTAGTCTGATTAAAATTGGACTGGATCGTATTTCTCATAGTCGGAATAAAACACCTAGATTATTCGATTGATAGTCGCATTACTCCTGCATGTATACGTTCCAGTTTGGATTTGCATTGTGCGCAGGCTCGAGATTTTCTTCCCGGGGCCGTGAGCCAGAAGCAGAAGGACGGAGATGGCGGCGTCTTTCCTCCGAAATCACCACAAGCGAGAGCGCCATTGTGCATCTAGTTTGTGTAATTATCATGTACACCATATACGAAATGCACAAAGATTCCTCTTGATCTTAGTATGCCATCTAAGCTCGAATGAGAGAGGCAGAGTTTGTTGTTGCTGGTGACGTAAAGAGGTCAGCCAGAGGTGGCTCTATTACCACTAGTTGAAATGGGTGCAGCGCCACCTATCATACCGGGATATGACATGCTTCGGCCAATAATTAGGTTTTCTCACCAGCATGTACACTTGGACAATAGTAGTTGTTCAGTTGAGTTGCATAGTCGAACTATGGCTGTAATCCAACTAAGCTGTGCATGTAAACATACTGACTGGCTGTCCCTTCTTTTCCCTGTTGTTTCTTCTCTGTCTATGGGATTGCTACAGCCATGAAGAGCAGCAGGCTAAGAAACAGAACTAAGTGACATGCTGTGTCTGTCTATTGATCAGTCTCCTCCATATTTAAGAGTAATATAAGCGTCATTGTGTTTTTCATTGCCGATGAATGAGCTGGAGCAGGTTCCCCTCCATGGCAGTCACCATATTGCAACAGCATGTTTCTACAGTAGCCCACAAATGGACAAATCTGGCACTAGTAAGAGCCTCTCCAGTTTTGCTGGCTGCCAGAAATAAGCGGGCTGGAAGATGAAGAAGAAAAGCAAGGGGTTGCTGTTTCCTGCTAAACAATTTGTATTGCAAGAGGTTTGAAATCACAATCTGATAAAATGCTTGCAGAGTGACACTGACGTGTTCTGCTTTCTGCCAGACAGTTAAGAACAGTGTTTCCCACACATTGACTAATTTGTGCGCCACAGAATCTACACCAACCACCAAGTATTGCGTTTCTTTCTTCTTCTTTTTTTTTTTTAACAATACTTAAAAAAGCAGTGTTTTCGTTCGGCTGCTTTTCTTTTCCCTACTCTCCCTCCGTCTCACTGTCACTCACATGTCTCTCACACACACAGCCCCTCCCCTCTTTGCACACTGCGTGTGTCTCCATGAAAACAAGATCATCCATTGAAGTAAAAGCGTGGAAGCTTGATACACACGGTCCTAACAATAGAGGGGCCTGCATGTAAACCAAAGCCTGGAAACAAAGGAAAGAGTGCAACCCCAGTTTCACACCTGGTTGCTATAGTTCCCCATGTTTGAATCTCTGTTTTCCCATTGGCTGAACATGCACCTGAACACAACATCAGTTCTTGTGCGACAGCCTGATGCATGGATGCTTTAAGAACAGCTGAGGCCTCAACTCATCGCAGTCCCGTTCTAAAATGTTGCTGGAAGCAGTAGCTTCCCTTTACTAAAAGGGAGCATGCTTGTTTGTTTGTTGTTGCTTGAGGTTTCTTCAGCTGCTGTGGTTGACTGATAGTAGTAGTAGTAGTTTGATTTGAGGGTAGTGTTTCATATTATTAATTTATATGCGTACTTTTAATAATTAAATTACTTAACGTATGTGTACAGCAAATTCAGACATTTCTTTTCCAAACACATGAAATAGGTCATAAATGTATTTATTTAAAACATGTAAAAAGCCTTTTAACCTCACAGACTGTGTTTAAAAATTTCTGTGTTCTGGATTTAATGGACGGCACCTGCCATGCCTTTATACTGTATGTTTTGGCAAACCAGTGTATGCCAATATATACAGTTTTAAATAATGGGCATGGCAAATGGTAACCTAAAATTTCCCCTGTGCTACACAAGCTTTAAGTGGTCTGAATGCCTCACACTTTTACGGTCTGCATGAGAACTTATCATATAACTAAGAA
>JARJLU010018190.1:0-15202 GCA_030272975.1 Sparidentex hasta
AAACCAAGATGCTTGACAGTGGAACACAGTTGACTGACAAAGTCATGTCTCTGTCTAGCAGGGGCAATTTTATCCAAATTCAGGGGCAGGGCATTTTCTAACATCCATTTCTTCACCGCGTACAAGCAGGTCTCTAATTTTGTAATATGAGATTGTCATCAGCTTTTCAGGGCACATACAGAGGTGAGGTGAAATATATAAGTGCAAAGGGCCCAGAATAGAGCCCTGGGGAACTCCATACTTGGTGTTATAATATTATAAGAAAAACATTTGACTTTCAAGTCAGTCTGAGAATATGCCATGATCTATGGTAGCAAATGCAGCACTGAGATCCAGTAACAGAAGCTCTGAGGTAGAGTGTGAGTCCATAATAAATAGAGTGTCATTTACCACTTTAGTAAATGCTGTTTTGGTGGAATGGCAGGCTCTGAAAGCTGATTGAAAAGATTCCAGAGGGGAAGGTTGGATACTGTTCTATAATTATTTAGAGACCCTGGGTCAAGATGTGGTTTCTTAAGTAGAGGCTTAACAACAGCAGACTTAACACCAGCAGTGACAACACCGGTCATGAGTGATACATTAACAGTATTTAACATTGTAAGTTTCAGTGCTGGCCACCGTTCTGCCAGAGGAGGAGGCAGGTAGTTGTTTTTGAGGTTGAGACCAGTTTAGACAATATATCAAGAGAGATACTTTCAAAAGAGTTGAGACTTACTGATAATCAGGATGTTGTTACACTCAACTTTGCAGAGGAAGCCAGAGATGAAGAGATCATTTTGACTCTAATCTCATCAATTTTATCTCAAAAGAAATCTAAGAAATCATTTGCATTAAAGAGTGTACAGCTCACCGACTGTAGTTTTTGAGGAAGCTTAGGCACAGTGTCGAAAACAAATCTAGGGTTGTGTTCATTATTGTGTACTTAAGAGAAATGTGTTTAGAGCACACATATAAAGAAATACATTATCTCACCATGCATGATAGAAAACTTCCAACTTAGATTGTTGCCATTTACGTTCCATTTTCTTGCAGGCCTGCTTGAGATCTTGGGTTTCATCAATAAATAAGGGAGACAAGTAGAGACCAGTGCCGCAGAATCAAGGAGAGATATGTACTGAGTTCACTTAATTTGTGAACTTTTCCCATGGGAGCGGATCAATTCCAAAGTGTTACCACTGGAATGAGTAGGTTCATGAACAACCTGAAATAGGCCAGAAATATCAAGAGGTCCCAGAACAGCTTTACTCAAAATGCCTATTTGAGTGGATATTGAAATCCCTAATTTGAACCCCTATTTGAACAATTAACAAGATCTTCAAGAAAATCACAGAGTTCTTCTAGGAACTGGGAGTAAGGTCCTGGAGGTCTATAGATTACCATCAGGTGAACAGTTCCCTGGAAAAAGAAAAAAAAAAAAAAAAAAAACAGAGCCTCAATGAAGTAGATTTAATATCCCAGTTGGAGGTAGAACTGGAAATAGATTTGTAGATTAGAGCAACACCTCCCCCCGTTTAGAGGCCCGAGCAGCATGGGCGTAATTATAGTCAGGAGGGGAGGCTTCATTTAATAGCAGAAAAAATATTTGGTTTCAGCCATGTTTCACATTACACTCAGTGATCAAATAATTAATCAGATAGACTGATAGACAGTGATTTTTGAGGGTTTTTTATTTTCTTTCTTTTTTTTTTTTAATTGGAGAAGAAGTTTCCAGTGACAGTATGTCCAGTGGAGCTTATGATAGATAATGTTTTAAGTGGAACAAGGGGCCTTTTAGTAAAAGCACATTCTGGCTGACATGTAGTGAGTAGCTTTGGTATTTTATTATGTACGATTGTGTAAGGTGCTTACTGAGGCATTCCCCCACCGTCAGAGGTTGAGATCGGAAAAGTGACATTCTCAGTGTTATTAACTGAGCAATCAGTCTGGTACTCTGCACTACATCCCTGACTAACCATATTAACTAGGCTCGTGGACTCCATGCCGGCACTGATTGTATCACTAGCAGGCTCCCTTGTCACCTGCGACCTGCCGAGTGCCACATCCCAAGTGTTATATTGCTAGACAAAACAGCAGCGCCAACTCCAGTAGGATGAAGGCCGTCTGTTCTCATCAGGTGCGGGCTACCCCAGAAAGAAGGCCAGTCATCCACAAACTAGTGTTGTTGTGTGCTGGGTTCCCTGTTTCTCCCTTCGTGATGCAAGCACCATAAGATTAGCACCTGTGTCAGAAGCTCTGACCCAGGTAAACAGTAAACAGTGGCTGACGATACTGTCAGCAGTGGGCTTGGGAGGCAAGCAAGCCAGAAGACTAACAACTGGGCTATCAAAGACATGGTTACATGGTAGTAACTGGCTAGCAGTGGTAACTGGTTAGCAGTTAGGAGGGGTGACTGCTGATTGGGGCACACAACCAGTGACTTGCTCCTGCACCCTCTCCCTCACAGTGGCCAAACAGAGAAAAACTCCATAGCAGTGGCGGGCGAGACTGAGCTAGTGCTAAGGCTAGCAGACCTGCTATCAGGGCCAGGGCTAACTCTATCATGGTTATAAGTGAAGCTGCTCTAACTCACAGACGAGTCTCTCTAATAGAGACACCCGATCAGCAACTGCAGAACAGACAGCACAAGCCATCGTAACACTTGATTATCAAGGCTGTTTTATCTGCGGTGAAAGATAAAAACCAGCAAGCTGGGCTAGGCCATGGAAAGTTAACCGGGCAGGTACGGATTGCTCAGTAAACAGAAAAAAAAAGAAAAAAAAAAGCCTAAAATTAGCGAACATAAGAACCAGTGGGGCTATGAAAGAGGGGAATTAACATCTAAGACAGAAAGACAAGGAGAAGGACACAACAATCAATAGCTTCCGATCTCAAGGAAATCTAGTCACATTGATTGAAAACCAGTTAATTCACAGGCAGTGATGTTAAATGTGTTTAACATTTAAAAACAGAACATCCCAATTTTATTTCAGTTTTGGGTACAAATGCGTGCCCTTTATTCAACTCAACTAATCCAGGCATTTATAGGATTTTTATTTTTTTTTCTGTAAATGTTTGTGTTTATTTAACTTTTGTTTTCTAACATATTGATGACCTGTGCAAGTTTAAAACTAAATGTTATTATGAACTGTGATATACATATAAGACATGGTTCCAGATGATAAACAACAACTGCTTTAATTTGGAATCTTGTTTCTGTAAGTGACAACTTACTAAAAGGCATTCTTAGCTGCTGGCTTGGCTAAAAACAAAACATCTTGTGTCTTGCCATATATTTGCTCAAAATTGACATTCATAGAAAAGTTTGGTCTCATCTTGAATCAGAGCATCTGCAAATTAATTCCATGTATGTTATAAACCACTTAAATAAGGCATGATATAAGATGAATAAATCTTTGTTTTCTTTATCTTTTCCTGATAACCTGATTTTAGCATGGCAAATCATCATGACGAACAAAAGTTATTGACATTAAATCAGAAAAGATCTGGGTAAGGGGCTTTGAATGGGTTTGATATTACTAAATAAATAATTTGCAATCCCAGTGAAATGATACTGTAAGCTGGGAGGGACACTGGGGTAAGATTTGCTTCGTCTTTGTTCAAGAAGGAAGCGGTCTGGTGGAGATCTAGTGAGTGCACTCTTGTACTGCACTGCATTTACTCATTAGCAGCAACTATTTAAGGTGGATATATTTTATTTACTTTGCCATTGGTTGATAATATTTTTCAAAGTCATATATTTAGTACAACTATGAATTAAAGTTATTAAACAAAGCAGAAAGAAAATTAATAGTTATCTCTGAAGGCAAGGAATACATAGCAACATGGCATGGTAATAATCAAGTAAAGCACTATAACCTCAAAGTTGTATTTGTGTACAAATACTGTTGGCTTCAGGACTATAATGACAGGAGGTCCATGAATTAATGTTTCCCAGTCTTGTTTTTCTTTGTCTATTGCTTTTTCTGTTACATGTTTGGATTCAAAGCTGATTTCATTAGTTTTATCAGCCACTTCATCAGCAGCATCCCACAGTGTTGTTTTCCATTAGTTGGAGAACAACAACAGTCTCTTGTGTCTGTATTTCATAGTGAACTGGTTTGTCAAGTATACCACCGACCACTGCAGCTGCACTAAATGCCCGAAGTAGACCTCGGCTACAAATTGGCAATGTCAACAGAACCCGATCCCATCTCTGTCTGATTCTCCTCTTCTCTGGGTCTCCCTCCTTCTCCTGCCCACTCACACATGCTCCCACTATATGCACCCTACTCACTCTAAACTCTGCCCTTAATTGAAAGCAATACTGGGCTCCTGGGCTCCAAAATGAATTTGTCTATGATTACTCATGCCCTGGCGCGTTGCGAGCAGCGGGTAATGTCTATTTCATTGAATTAGGCAGCATCCTGTTCTCCTTCCCCTCCCCTTCATGTCCGTCCTTGCCCGGGGGTGGCTATTGATTGAGATGGTCTGGCTTTCGTATAAGGCTAGCATTACCTATGGATCCAGACAGCCACAGTTTGGCCGGCAAATGCAGCTGAAGGGAAAATGTGGAGTGATTACTCACTGCCTTAATACAGCTAATTTCTGCTGAAAGCAGCAGTACGGCACAGTGTAAAGGTAAAGGAGGAAAAAAAAGGGAAGACTGGCAAGACTGCTAGAGCGCTAACCTCAATCACACACCTGGCTAATGGCTAAGAAGCTGTGTGCTGAATAGGCGGACTCACAAAAGGGTGCTGAACTAGAAATCTACTTCCTTCTTTAAGTTTCCATTATGCTCCTGCACTGCCGGCATGTGTTGGGAAGTTGTTGAGGCCAATCAAGTACAATACAAAAGAGCTTGTACACAGTGTTCTACTTTCTTATGACATGGTACACGGTCTTGAGTCTACTACAAGAACGAAAACAATGATGAGCATGGATTACACAGTCAGTGAGTTGCTCCATGATTGTTGTTTATCTTTGCCACTGCAAAGACCCCACAATGATTGGCTAGGTCATCAATGATGTGATTCTTCTGAGGGCCCCCAGAGGCCCAGTCCTGCTGGGCCTCTTATTTTAAAAGGAAAGACTGTATGTATATGATGATGTTATTCCTGTGTAATCATTTTCCTTTTGTTTCCTGTTGACAGAGGAGCCCTTGGTCATCTTGCAAAATGTGTTTGTCTCACCCAGAATCAAATGAGACAAGTTTGGTTTTGTTCTCTGTGTAACCAGCATAGAATAGGTCAGTCTTGACATGTCTTTCACCATCCTTGTACAAATACTAGAAGTAACCGTAAACTGTGAGCTTACTGTAGCTCGATCTAAGGTGAAAAGATTCATAATATCAGCAATTAAAATGGCATAGTTGCATCTTAACTAGCAGGTAGCTCATCAGGAGTTAGACACTGGATTGCATTATGTGGTCTTTATTTCAGACGAAGGTCTATGATGTATGTTCCAAACTATGCAGTACCTGGAGGTTCAAGCAATACAGTGTATAAACAAAAGCCCCTGTATATAACAGTAACATCAAGTCTATTCCACTGAACTGCTCTAAATGCTATAGGACACTGCCATTCCTGGCCAGGTCTCCCTTGTAAAAGAAATCTGTGATGTGGAACCTGGTTAAAAAAAGGCTGATATGAAAGGATTTGCATCCACAATGGATTCCTGAGAAGACCATGTGGTATGTTCTTGTCACACAAAATGACAACCATGGATTTGGACAGAAAAAAATAAAAATAAATAAGAGCAGCATCTCTGAAAAAAAAACAAACAAAAAAAACAAAACAAATAGAACTGAGATTGACCTGTCTATGCACATGAAATGATCAGGATAACATATTTTTATAAACTCTGACAAAATATCAACATTAGATCTATTAGAATTATTACTTTTATCTCATATGTATGACTGTTTGCCTCATAATTATGCTACCATAGCTACATAGCTTACCAATAGCCATGTTTGACACTGAGAAATATATTTGAATATATGTTTTTTTCTATAAAGGCTAATTTTTTAATCAAGTTTCTGTCTTTAACTGGCTGAAATGGGCTTCCACATATAAAAGCAATAAAAAAAAAGCCATGTATGCAAAAGAAGTCAGTCTTTTCTGGGTCATTGTGCAACAGGAGATTGTTTTCAATAAAATCACTTTTTTAATTCCTTTTTTAATGCTGATCTTGCAGTAGGGCAGAGCACAGGCCCAGTATTCTTATTACTCCACTTTAAAAGATGCCAGTAATCTTTGTGAATTAATTTAGCTTAATTTATTTTGTTTATAGATTGCTAACATTAACTAGTGAGGATGAAGGCAGCAAAACATCCTTTCAGTTTTTGGAATAGCTTAAAAGGTGAAAGTTCATGATGTTGTTGTTAAAGATAACATAACCGTATGTGTCAGACCAGTGCACATCATCGTTTTAGGTGCTCTCTGCTCTCTCAAATAACACTACACCCCCGCTACAGAGCAACCAGGTTTTTTTTCTTTCTGACATCCTGTGTTTTTTAGGGATGTGGAAAAGTTTCCGAAGGGGTACATTACTCTTCAAGTAATGCAGTGTAGGCCACTGGTGTTTGTAAGTTGAACATATTTTGAAAGAAATCTATTTGCAATAGTTTTTAGGATGATTTCCACAGTCTTCTACCTTTTTGATGCACTGATGAAATGTTTTATGGTCATGATTCAGCTGGAAGTTGGCTTGATCACAATGTGACCCCCTCTAGTGGAGCCTAAAGTTTGAAACCAAAACTGTTTCAGAACTGTGTGTTGAATATCTAAGAGCAGTGAAATGTGGTTGAATGTTACATGTAAGCAAAAAAGAATAACGTTGGGCCCGTAAGATTTTTTCAAGAAATGATAACACTGAAAAAATAAATAAATAGATAAAATGATTGCTAAAGTTAATGAGGATATCAGTGAAAACAACAACCTCACTGAAGCTGAACCAGCCACCCTAGATGGTACAGCAGCTAACGCCAGCGCTAGCATTAGCAGCAGCACCACCGCAGTAACTCCTGGAGTCTGCACTGTGTGTGTTTGTACTACCAAGGCCAACGGAGCTCAGGGTCAGGAGCCATTTCAGCCTAAGAACACATCCATGAAATAGAAAATGGCTCAGAGAGATGTAAGAGATCATTCTGACAAGAAAGGTGATGGAAAATGGGAGTATAGTAAGTAATTAAGTAAGTTCCATGTCATCAGAGAATCTTCCAAATGCAAAACTTTTTTGTTCAAAGGAGGTTATTGCACCCCCAGTACATGAATGTGAAGAGAAAGCCTTTAATGCATGCTGTAAATTACTGATTATACCTGTCAAATGTAACTCAATTTCACGGAACAAAAAGAGGCAGACAAGAAATTTATTACTGACATAAAGTCTCCTGCATGAATTACTTCCCTCCACATTACTGTAGTCATCTATGGTGTGGGACCAGCAGCTGGTTGTGGGTTTCACTTCAGGTGGGGTTTGGAAGTAGAGAAGAGTTAGGGAGAGTCTGGCATTCAGAGTAAAGCTAATCCACCTCACCGGATGGGTTCCTCACTGAATTCAGCCGTCTTCCACATAGAGACCAATACATTTTGATTTCTGCATGGAGCTTTGCCACACTAATCCTGATGGAATCAGTTCAGGAAGAAAAGCTCTCTTAGTGCCTGTTGAGAGGACGCTTCCTGCCAAATGGAGAAGAGAAACACAGCTCCCTGTCTTTCTCTTTCTCATTATTTCCACGCTTCAGGAGACCTTTTCTGATGTGAGTGGTTAATTGTAGGAGATGGACATATGGCAAGTCGGCGTGTCATTTTCCTGGACAGAACAGGAATCGCCATGAAAGATTGCTCTCTGTTTTCCCTCCTCAGCCTGTCCTTCGTCTCATTAGGCACACCTTGATTTCATTGTTATTCTCGAGTTGTTCAGAATTTTTCTGACAGCAAATTTCTCCCAGAAGTGTTTGTGCCTTTGTGTAAAAAAGCATCTTTGGTCTTTAGAGGCTTGCAGTTTATAATTGTGAACTTTTAGCAGCTTTTTTTCCATACAGTCTTCGGTTTGTTTATGCTGCAAATTGGAATCTTGGCAGGCTTTTCAGTGAGAAGTGAGCGAGGTCACCAGCGCAGCATCTGCTTCAAAAATGGCTCTTAATTGACTGAAAAGCCTCAAACTCTCTCAAAGGTCAGAAGCGGCAGCCAGGTGTATTTACAAAGTAAATAATTGACGGAGATGAAGAGGGGGCTCTCTCTCCTGAGAGTTGTGATAGAAGTAGCACTAAAGCAACAGGAATCTCAGATGATAGGACAGTGCTGCCCCCCCCCACCTCTCTCTTTCTCTTTTTTTCTGAATAGACAGCTAATCTTGGTTAATGTTAGCTTTCCTCTCTGTGGCAGGACTTCCTTCATCGCCTGCTTCTCATTATGCTCCGTCTCTGCCATCTCTCCACTTAGAGTGGTCAGTGGTAGAGAGGCATCAGTCCTGCCAGCAGTGAATTCTGCCTCAAACAGGGATTTTAATCCCTTTTATGCTAGTGAACACATACACATAATACATCAAATTGTGCTGCTCTATTATGACTGCTTCATTATGGCTTTTGGAATACAACCTTTTTTTTTTGCAGATATTGTAAATCAGACAGCATTCTTTCACAGAAATTTCAACCCACAAACATCATTACAATTATAAATGAACCAATACATTTGATCTGTTTTTGGTATAGGTTCCCTTTTGGTATCTTACAGTTTTTCAGAATATCAAATTTACTCCATTAGCCTTTCTATTTCTGACTATTTGCGAGACTGATGTAGGTGTTTGATGCATCCTCTGAATCCTGCATGGCTAGTATCTTTAAAGAAAATCTACATACTAAAATGATGGTCAAAGCAGAGGGGAAGAGGTATCGCAACAGTTCCAGTATGAGTCAGCTTATAGATTACAGACTTCTGAAGCACAAGCACTCCCTAGTGAGAGTAGAATATGTTCTGAGATTCCTGTAAACTGTGATGGAGCTTTGTCAGGAAGCCTAACCCTAACCCCCTCTGACAGGGGGTGACAGATCAGCAGCGTAGGAGCCAGACTGATGGACCACATACTCTCTTAGGGGGTTCCAGGGGCAAGCTCACCCATAAGAACATTCTGCACATGTTAAGGTGCATGAATCTGGTGCACTTTGAGAGCGAATATAAGCGATACTCCGCAGTTAATATCAATCCATTGCTTTTCAGTAGAGCTCTTCAGTGCTGTTATGAGAAGTGAAAAATATTTTCAGTTCATTATGAGATGATGGGGTGGCAAATTAAACTTTGGCTGGCTGCCAGACTCTAGTTAAATAATGGGCAACACTGGGACAGAGACTCTTGAAGTCATCCTGGACACTTCACTACAAAAGGTATTTATTCATTTATTACTTATGTATTTTTTTTTTTCTTGTGAACACAAAGGGACTCCAAAACACATTTCATTGTAAAACTCTGTTGTAGAATGACAGTTTAATGAGCCATGAACCTTGAACTTTGAACTAAATGAATATGGATATAACTGGTTCGGCAAAAACAGTAAACTGTGAGTACTAGGGCGTAGGACAACATGTGGACTATCCTCTCATGATGCCTTATTTTGTCTCAACAAAATCGTCAGTAAAATGTTAGGAATTATAGTATAATCAAGGAGTGACAGGAGCAACACCGCTGTCAGGGGTCAGCTGTGGAACCATCAGGCTCAGGCAATCGATTTCCTCTGACACTGTGCTGCTGGGTGGTGCAAGAACACCAGAGCATATAATATAGAAGGAATATGGCCCACAAAACAAGTGTCAGACTGGCCATGATCAGCTCTGATGACAGTTTCACAGCCGTGACACGGCCGAGCCTGTCTGGTGGAATCTGGGGTTAGTATCTGATACCACAGATTCATTCCCCAACCTGTGAGACTCCTCTGTTCCTCATCAGCACCCTTAAACCCCTGTGGTTTCAATAAAATAATAATAGATGTACCTTTTAACCTTAGCAATGAACCCACAGAGAATTATAACTAAACTGAAGCTTTTCGTTTAAGCACCACAACTTAAGGTTTAGTCAGTCTCAATGCTCGCACCTGCCCTCTAAAATCCCATGGCACACTACCTTTCGAGAACAGTTAGCGGCCAAGGAGCCAGATATTTTTCTCAGCAGTTGTTTTAGACAGAAACAGAGCTCAAAGACAGAGAATACTGAACTACAGGTGGACACAAAGAGTTGAGGTGAATGCTAATTTTACTCTGTGTGTCTGCTTGCAGTGTAAACAGGAGTTCACCATAACAGCTTTATGAGTTGATACTCTGTCAATGCTGTCTTTACCAGTTGTTGTATTGCCCCCAAGTGGCCAAAAAACATGCAACTCTAAAACATGTTTGGGTGTGGTGTAATTCTTTATGATGTCAAAGCATGTGTCGGTTTATTCTTCATGCTGAGTAAAAGCCTACATTCTCCTCAATATATTTTTAGCACTCTGTCATGTCACTACACAGTTTACATGTCTCTCTTTGTAACAGCCTTTACTACAGTTTTGTGGAAGTCACTGACTATAAAACACACGTTATAACACGAGCCCAAGGCGGTCAGGAAAGCAGAACAATATCAAATTAAGCAAGGTTATAAGCTGAGAGGAACACTGCCTTTAGAATGGATAATACATCGTGTCTATGATCTGTACAATGGAAGGAGCAATAATGCTCGTAATCCAAGATGGTGAACACAGAAAACTGCATGTTGTCTGCCTAACCATTAGACACTGACAACTGCACACAGATTTTCTGTGGATTCAGTCCTTGAGAGTGTGTTGCTTCCCACCTCCCTGACAACCTGCTTTATAGGCAGAGGGCAAATTATACAGTGACTACTTGGGGGATGGCGTTTTCTCCCAGGTGTAATGGGAGCCGAGAACAGTGTGTGCTTAGTCAACTGAACTCTTACGATCTTTACATGCTTGTTAAATGTAATGTCTGCTAATGTCTGCAGTCTGCAGATGACGATAAATCAAATCATCAACTCAAACGACACATACCAGCAAAGTATTGGAGAAAAAACTGCCAGCAAGACACACACACACACACAGTAAAGACACCATGTGGCAGAATCTTAGGTTACACAGAGGGATGACAGAACTGTTGGTCATGTTAAGTGATATCCACTTGTGAGGATAGTGCATGCTCCGGCTGAGTGTGGGCTGTCTTGGCCGCTCACTGTAATGGGCTGCAGGTGCAGGAAGGTTCCAGCATTTCAGCTGGCAACGTTTTTGCACTGCAGGTGAAATAGAGTCACAAAAAAAAAAAATAGATAAAAAAAAAGAAATAAATAAATAAAAAAAAAGACCATTCCATGATCAATCATCTGATCTACTGATTAATGTGATTGCATGTTGCCTTGTCAGAGCTGTATCTCTGAACAGGAGTTGGTAGACCTCTGGTTTTATGCTATTGTAATTTACCTCATCCTGGCTCATGACTGAAAACTCATATTCACTTTCAGCTATTTCAGCAGTCGTGTTGAGTTACTGCTGGTGACCCCCTGAGTCCCTTCCGTAATTTACTCCATGTTTAAAGGTGTACTCAAGTTCATGAGTGATATGTAGAGGTATAACAAACTAGTAGTTCTTATTACATGCTGCCATCCTAATTGTTGACAACATATAATCCCAATGTGGTGGGACATACTGATGACATTGTTAAAGTAGGTTTTTTTGTGTGTGTGTGTGTGTGTGTGTGTGTGTGTGTGTGTGTGTGTGTGTGTGTGTGTGTGTGTGTGTGTGTGTGTTTGACAACAGGATCACAGACTGAATTGCAAAATTGAGAATTTAAGAAAGCTCCAACGCAGAGCCCATAGGGCCTGACATTAAAGGGATATTCCGGTGTAAATTTAATCCATGTTCTTACACACCTTGACACAGAGTATTTATAGCGATTTATACTTAGACCCATTTACTGCAGTGTAATGTTGTTGTGATGTCGTTTCTGAGGATGCTAAAACTTCGTAAGCTAGCGGTCCGCAAACTTTATATCTCGAGGGGGAGGTCCTACTCTGTGTCAAGGTTTGTTAGACTGTGGATTAAATTTACACCAGAATATCCCTTTAATTCATTTCTGAAAACAGACCGCAGATTTGAAAATATGTGTTGTCATAAATAAGTAATGTATTCAGCACACATTTATGTAGCCTATATGGAAATAGATGAAAAGACACATACTATACAGCAGCAATTTATTTACAAAATAATAAAAACATGTTATTTTACAAACAATTTACCAGAGAGCTTTTGGCGCAACGCTCAATAAAAACAAAACGACACACTCACTCCACACTCATTTTGCCATACACATTTAAATTGAGTGTGATTACCATGAAGCCTGGAGCATCACTGAATGCAAAGCAGAAGCTGATCAGTGCCTTGGCTGACCTAACCAGATATCTATTTAAAAAAATAAATAAATAAATAAAAATTGCCCTCTACTTATCACAGAGAAATGGCGATAATCCATGTACCTCTGAAAGAAAAATATGGTGTAAGACTGTATCAACTCCAACAGCACATCTTTTGCTCACATTTCGTGAAACACTTAGGTTAACAGATACAGTTTTGAAAGCAATTTAAGTGCTAATGTCAGTGTGAATGACAGCTTATGTTTGAATTTGCTTTGCTTAGGTCTGGTTGCTTGCCCATCATTTTTTAAGCAAAAATATTAGATTATTCTTTGGTTCCAAATTCTAACAGTAATTGGTTTCAGCTTTCCCCTGTTTTATATCTCCGGAAACCAAATGTCTTTGAGTTTTGGACCATAAGTTGGATGAAACATGACATCTGAAGAGATTTTTTTTTCTTATACTCTCTTCTGAGCTGTCTATTTTACTCACAATGAATTGATCATGACTGATAATTTCATGTGTGCACACTAAGAGAATATTGACAGAACCGACCCATTTTCAGTTTTCAAAAAACAAAATCTACATTGAATTTTTAACTGTTGACTGGTATGTGGTTTCCTTTATTGGCAATGTTTCTGGAGTTTAACGAGATATAAAACATGGATCCTGGTACTGCATGTAGAGAAATTCATTAGGGTCATGTACATTTTCATATGTACATTTTCCATTGTATTTTACAAGTCTGAGACAGGTATGAGTATGTCTTCAGATAAAGGAAATGTTCCTTAAATGATTGTATTCCTGTTGATGTTGAATTCATTGTGACCTGTGGAGGGGTTTGGTGGCCTTGGGCAACACCCTGCTCCCAGTGTGCCCAGCAGCTATAGCCCTGCTCTTTGAGTAAACTCTCAGGTGCCCTGGCAAGTCCTCTGACTATCTTTCTGTTACAGCCTTTGCAAAAAGTGACTCCAGTGCTCCTCTTGCCTCAGGCTTTCACTCGGTGGACATTTACTGTCAAAGAATGACTCTTTTCTCACACACACCACACCACACATACACACACACACAATGACATGTCCACACATTGGCTTCCTCATGACTTCGCTAAGGTGTTTTTGAGGTTCCCTGTCAGCTCAGTAATGTTGTGATTGAGTGCAGAGAGGTCATCTATGGGAGTTGAGAGGGGTGAGAGGGGTCAACAGTGCAAAAGCAGAATCTATGTTTTTATGTACGATGTCACAAGAAACAGCACATCAGCACACCTCATAATAATGGCATTTGGACAGTCTCTATTTACCACATGAATGAAAATGTTTTTGCTTTTTCAGCAGCTGCCTCCACGTGGGGCTCATTGTGTTTATTCTGTGTGCAATGTTTAATTGGAATTCAGATGGCTTGGCAGTGCACTTCATCAGCTGTTTTCAAGAGACATGAAATGGTTCTAAATTGACATTTTTCTCTGATCTATCATTCTAAAGATGACTCAGTTTCATATTGTATCTATCTAGTGACGAGACCCTGTTGTATGCATTGTCTTCCTCAGGTATACATGGGCCTGATGAGGGTTGGGCATCAGCCTACCCAGAATGCAGAGAGAGAAATCAGTCACCAATCAACATCATGGACCAGGATACCAAAATATCCACAGAGTATCAGGAGCTGACACTGGAGGGCTTTGATAACGAATCATCTAACAAGACTTCTATGAAAAACACTGGCAAAACAGGTAAAGACCACACATGCTGCTGTTGCAGAGTTTTTTTTTTTTTTTTTTACATTTTAAATGTACACAAAAACATGTTTGACAGATAGATAGATAGATAGATAGACAGATAGATAGATAGATAGATAGATAGATAGATAGATAGATAGATAGACAGATAGATAGATAGATAGATAGATAGATAGATAGATAGATAGATAGATAGATAGATAGATAGATAGATAAATAATATTGTCACGGCAAATTAGTATCAGTACGTCATCTCCTTCCTGTTTAATAAAGGATAAGAAAGGATACCAGATTTCCTAAAATTTCCTGTATTTATCTTTCATAATATCAGTTGTCCATCGACATATGTATTACCCTTTCTTTTAACCAGTTTTCTGTACTTAGTGCCCTTATATTCTTCCATTGTAAAGCATTAAGATGGTTTGCTTGTAATAGGCACATGTCTAAGTTCCTTACTCATCAGTGGCATGTTTAGAGGAAATACGTGTAATATGCATGTTTTTTTTGCAGATAACTGCATACTGATATCTTGAATATCAGAATGCAGATAACTGCATACTGATATTATCTATCATGCGCCTCACATGCTTACAAAATTTCATTATATGTTCACAATCCCAGATGCAGTGGTACAGAGTACTTTAAATGAGGACACTTCCCACATGTGTCAAGAATATTTATATTATATTTGTGTAATGTGGTGGGAGTGCTGTAAGTTTGCATTAACCATTTATATTGTAACAGTTTCAATCTGACATTTACTGTTTGGGTTTGAGCTTCCTTACACATCTCCTTCCAATCATTCACACAGATGTCCTCTTTTAAATCCTTCCTCCATGCTTCAGGTTTGTTATCCTTCAGGATCTTGTGATCCTGACTCTTTAGTGTCATATAGTAGTGACATGAAGCCTCTGATATAACAATCTTTTACTACTTCAAAGCAAAGCTCCCTGGTATTATTTCCCACCCAGCTTAACATGTGAAAGTGGTTCATCCTGAAGGTAAACACAAACTTCAGCCCTGGAGGAAATCATCTCCCCTGTGCTTCCAGACCACGGTCCAGGAGCTGAACAGGAATGATGTAACACCATGTTATCATTTA
>JARJLU010018191.1:0-33375 GCA_030272975.1 Sparidentex hasta
TATATATATATGGAAATGTGAGGTTTATTACAGTGAGTAACTTATGTCTTATGCAATATCTATGCCAAATTAAATCTTAGACCCAGCTGGAGCGGTGAGGAAGCTTCACTTCCGGAGTGTGGGTGTGTAAACAGATGCTTCACACAGATAAGCTTAAGGCAGCTAAGCCTACTGGAGAAACAGTGGACAGAAGCCCGGACATGGGTGGGGGAAATTTGGAAGAACCTAAAAATGACCAGTGCACGTCAGGTTTGAAGCTGCAGTATGCAGCTTGGGAGCCTTCTGTCTGTGAAAGTGGAGGTACAAAAGGTGTTCAGCATGTATGAAGTTGCAAAATTCACTTGTGCTTAGCTGTTTCCCCCAATCAGTAGGGATTAATAATTGAGTGAAAGATCTGCTATGTAATAAAATATGTCAAATTCACAACCCGGGCATCTACAAAATCCAGAGAGATCTATTTGAGTGTTGACACTCGGAACAGGTGAAGGTGGACGTGACCAGAACATATGAGACAGTTTGTCTAGGACGTTAGTGGGGGTGCCAAACAAAGGAACTAGCTGGGTCACGATGACTTGGGGGGGATCATTCACTCAATTATTAACAATATGTGTTATTCAAGGTCAGTATGAGCAAAGATTCCAGCTGACGCCACCCATACAGACATGTAAATCCCCCCCGCAGCCTTTGAAGTTAGCTTTCGTTTTGAGTGTCTCAGGAAGCTGCGTCTGGGACAGCTGGGTTTGTTTGAGTTCAATTCTTTTGTTGCAACAAAAAAACAAAACCTGCACTGTGTGAAAATCAGCAGTCTCTAGAGTCTTTCTTGAGTTCTCGTTTTCTCAGACAAATCTTATCTATTACTTTCTATTACTTTAAACATTATCTAACAAGGGATGGTGTTAAATAGATTCTAGGAGAGGAGACTCCATTGGGAGAAGAAAATCCACCACATGACGGGGTCATTTAAAACTCATCCACTAGTAGGCGCCGTTGGTGCAGCAGATGGCAGTGTAATGTTCACTGAGGAACATTAGCCAGAAAAAAACGATTTGGTATTTCCCAAACAATAGCATGTAAAATGCAGTATGCTGAAAAGAAATTGCGTCCTTATTCTGTTTATGTATGCATTACGGATTGCGACAGATGCATTTGCAAGAGGGTCAAAGTTAAAGAGACAATGTTATGATGAAACAGTGTGTCCCAATTGTAGACAGAGCTGCAGTATGTACTCAAATAACTAGTAAACTAAGAAAACTATTGCAATGTGCCCTGCTGTTTGGTCTCACTTCATCAATCATGGCTTCGTGGTATTTATTAGATCAGTTTCACCGAGCTAACCTGTGACTTCTCGAGTTAGACTAAAGATTACAGTCTTGTGCAATCACATGATCTTCACACACCAGTGCGTGTGAGGCAGAGTACACGAAAGCGCAGTTCAAATCAAGAATGGCAGAAAGCAATCCAAAAGACCATGCTGTGTCCACAATGGTCACAGAACGCTGATGATGCAGCTTTGCAAAGATTACACTTCAGTTTTAAGAAGTTTGAAGAAGTTCAACAGTGAGAGCAAGCCAGCAGGCCCATGTGGCGGTTCACTCTGGTACAAAACCTTCCCTCTCTTATTCTAACTCGCACTTCATCTCATTCATCAAATTAGTGCACGTGACCTGGCCCTCTAAAGTGCCTCTTTATGCCAATGAACTTGCCGCTGTTCTCATTTTCTATTGTGCCTGTCTTGCAGGCAACGCAAACAGCCTTAATCCACTTTCCACAAAAAGGCAGAGGGAGTCTCAGACCCTTTACTACAGAGCAATGTGATCCTGCCTGAGTTAATGCCATCTCTGGAGTCTACACCATCAGATAAAACATACACACCTCATATTAATGTGTAGCAAAGTTTCCCTATTGTTCAATCTCCGGGAGAGTTGTATCTTTTTCTATATTAATCACACTTAAATAAATCACAACTTTGATTTTCTTTTTCAACTTTGACATTATGCATTAAATTCCAATGAAGCTTGTGGCTTTATACTATACGCCAGTTAGAGATTAAAGATTACTCACCACACATATGTGCTTGTGCTCTACACCCACAATGCAAAAAGGGAAGAAGGGTGTAAAAAGATAAACACACACATTACTGTGGGGCTGTAAAGTGCAGGAAAGGGAAAGCTACCGCTGCCTGAGTCAGTTGGCTTGCAGTTTTCACACAGGAACTAAAGATTGATGAAGATCATTTTCGTAGGCTAATCCCAAAGTAAGCATTCACCAGTTTCCATGAAGATAAAAATAAAAAAAAAAGCCAATGGGACTTTTCAATTGGATTTTGGAATAATGCAGAAAATAAGCTCTGTGGAAAAACTAAGTTCATGAAAATCATTATGCTCTGCAAAACAGTCGTCACAGAAGAGCACCACTTTTATGATTTTTGAGGTGTAAAAGCAAACAACAGAAGCAAAAAGCTAACTTTAGGTTTTGAATGATCAACATTGCCATCAAAAGACCACCAACATCTCAGTGCGCTGTACCGCAAGTCCACCTGTAAAGACGAAGCCGTGAGTAGAGTCTCTGGGTTAAATGCAATGATGTTTGATGCCCCCAACCACAGTCATCTAGCCACTTATTAGCAACCACCTTATATTAAACCCTTTTTTGTGTTATTAATTGAAATGGGTTATTTTATGTCACAGAACAAAACAGGAACATCTCTTAACTTTATGTTAACCGCAACCCTTATCAAAGGCATTTAACTTAATAATCCACAGACTTCGGGATGAAGGAAATGCCACCTTATTTCCAGATTTTAGGGCTCTTTCCTGTGGCACCCTATCAGTGGCCTATGCACTGATGATTACCACCCCATACAGCCCTATGGTGGTGCAGGGGGGACGTTTTCACCGCTAGCCATACCAGCACACGTCTGTTAGGTCTCCTTGCATGTCAATCATTGATCAGTCAGGTCCCACTCCACCCTACCTATGTCTGTAGGTGATGCAAATGATCTCATCTCATTTTTTTGCTTTTTATACAGTTCTCCTTTGCTGCCATTATACTTGCTTTGGCCACTAGAGGTCGCCATTCGATAGGAAACTTAAAAAATGGCAGTAATGGTCGGACCGTCAGCCTTGATGGATGCTTTCTGATGAGGATATGCTTCCGCAACAGATAACCCTAATTATACTCCCCCTGGTCTTCCTTAGATGTTTATGTTATATTTAGATATGACACTTTTCCAGTTCCTGCTTTAACACCTCTTAATTGAAAAAGTTTCATGGCGGTACTTTTTTTCCCCCGCCGGAATGTCTAAAACCACCAGCCTTTGCAGAGCAGCGTGTGAACTCACTGAATGTGACAAACATTTCAATGTGTCTCGGAAGTCACATCCAACTCTCCCAAACTGAATTAATTTGCAGCTCATATAACTCAGTGTTTTGAGACAATGGTTCCATCATAGACAGATTGTCATATTCAGTGCTGTCAGCTTCACCGTTTCCCCGACTTTCACTAACAGGAGGTTCAGACACCTGCTGCTAGTGTCGGCTGACTGGCTGAGCTCAGTTTGCCGTCCAACCCCAGAAGTCCTGGGATAAAAAAAAAATTGTATTTTGAGCTATATGATTGCATACACTTTCCTTTTGGAATAAAATCGAAGAAATAAATTGTCAGGCGGAGAAGAAGCACAGAAGAAAGAAAGTGTAGCGCCCGTCATGACAGGTTTAAATGAGAGAAACAGACAGAAACAGAGACAGAAATAGGGGCAGGCTGGAAGAGGAATGAAGAGTGATAGAGGTGAGTGATGGTGAGACAGGTGTAAAAAAAGCAATACATTGATACAGAGGGAAAGAGGTAAAAGAGGGACAAGAGAGGAAGCAGAATCAAATAGAACAGAAGCAGTAGAGAGGGCGAAGAACAGAGAGAGAAATGAGCCTGCCTGCTCTGTTGTCTCTTTAAGCTGAGATATCTCAATATTGACACAGCTAGCTGCACACAGTATAGTCTCCTTGGTTTGAGTTGGGAGAATACAAGCGCAGGCTGCATCCACACTTAAAAGCTCCAACACCTCATTGATGTTTCTATCCCCCCCAAGGATCGACATCAGGACAAAGCTTTAAGTCCTGCTCCTCTTCAAACCGCATATCAAAAGTTTTTCTTATGTGGTCTGAATGTGAATATCAGATCAGATATCTGTTCTTTACCCTTTCTCCTTGGAGGCAACCAAAGTCACAGAAGGATGTGTGTCATTTTTTTTCATGCTCAACTTTCAGTAGCAAAAATCTGACTTTCTGCACTTCAGCGTTGGAAAATAAACTGTCTTATTTAAAATGGATACGTGTTCTATATTTCCTAAAGTTTACCTTTTATGTGCTTGAACAGATGGTTAAGACTTTATTTGAAGGGGTATGAAGAAGACTGGCATAACCACCTAATTGACTAAATGGGCGATTGCCAATGACTTACAAAATGACATGTATGACAGTTCCCATAACAACAACAACAACAACAACAACTGTTGTACCAGTGACAATACTTGAGCTTTACTGTGTGGTCGCAGTCCACACAACAAAGTTTTAGGCACTACATCTACTTGCTTTGGTTTGTATGTGATGTACTGAAACTTCACTATGTTACCAAGTTGAATAATTACGTTAACTATTTATTACTGCATTATTTCACGTTGGACATGAACAGCAGACTCCTGGATGGTGCTTTTTTCGTAACCCTACCATCCAACCAGAAGTAGCTCAGTTGGCAGCCTGTTCAAGACTTGACTGAACCAGTGTATTTGGCATGTGGACTGGAGGTGCCAGTTCACCTCATGAGGATGGCTGAGGTTCCCTTGAGCAACTCACCGAGCCCCTAATTGCATCAGGCGCTGCATAAGGGGCAGCTCCCTTGCTCCATTGGTGCATGTGTATAGATCCTGTTAGTGCATGTATTTCATGAATGTGTATGTAAAAACAATTACCAGAGTGAGATAAAAATAAAAAAATAAATGCATTTCTCTGTAAAGGGATTAATAAAGTGTGTCTTCTTCCTCAGCGCACTTTAGAGTTCTTCACCTGACTTCCTCCTTTGCTGCTGTAATAATTGCACAAACCACCGGGGATCACTGCCTAACAAGAAACATCAACACGGGACATAATAAGCTGCTTTCAAACTTGACCTGTAAGGTCGTTTTCCCAATGAGGATTGGCCGAGAAGTTGATCCACCATGTCATATTTGATACATAGACAACCTGACATTGACCAAGACAACATAACCTGTCATAATCATGTCATAGCACACCTTATTACCAAACCTAACGAAATTTACTTGAACTTAAGTGTTCTCGTGACATCAGTCTGTTTTGACAGTGGTTGTCATGAGACCTGGAGATTTAGATGTCATATCTGCGATAACGATGCTGCTGAGGTAGCTGGTACAATCTGGATCTTTTGTATATCCTCTCCTGTACTTGTAAAGTATTTGCAATTTGCAAACCTAAAATCTTACTTTGAGAAGGACAAAATGAACCATATTTCATCAATAATAGCCATGGTCTCTGCAGGTCCCCTAAATAAATAAAGGTCTTATTGTCCAATTATTTTGAATGGACCTGTGGGTATCGATCCACCACATATTAACTTGGTGCTACCAGCAGCTGATTTCCTTCACCTCCTTCCAACTCCCTCCTCACTTCTCCCCTTTGGCTGGTCAGTGCATCACCTCTAATCCAATGGCTTCATTAAATGATAAAGAATGGCTTTAATGAGCACCCCTGTACATTCACAGAGAGGCAAGGATGAATGAAAGGGGGACCTAAAGAAACAAGTGCAGGAGAGGACAAATGGGTAGAAAGGGAAAGACAGGGAAAGTGTAAAGAGGGGGTCAGAGAGGGAGAGAAAGAGGTGAGAGAAGAGAGGGTGAGCTTTTACGAGAGCAGTTTTGAGACAGTAAACAGAAGGTGGCTGTTTGTAATTTTAAGGAGGTGAGGTATAAGACAAAATTACACTTGCGATCACAAAACTCTCCGTGAACTCAGTGGCCTCCGGTTTAATTTGTGTCTGAGCATCAAGCTCACAAAGGTCTGCAGACGTCAATCCACGCTTGATGTCCCCCCAGCCAGACCATGAAATGCCCCAATAGTCTGGATCTGAAGCGATAACACACTCATTAATATAAATCCAATTCTCATTGTCAATACTAATTAGTAAAGTTTGACGAAACTGTTACAGGGCGCAGAGGTCCAAACTTAAATAAGGCAAATATGGCAAAGCACCTCAGTGGTTCGTTGTTGAACTGGATATGTTGTCACACTTTAAATGCAAGCGGTATATTAATATAGGGCTGTAATATAGGGATGAACAACTGTAAAATGCTCACCTTGAGAAAACAGAGTTGTAACATTATTACTTATTAATATAAAGACTCGTATAAAGATATAAAGAGAAAGAACAGTGGTATGTTTTCTGGTCTCAGCTAGCTGCCAGAACACCACAATCCCCTCCTGCAGAAACATGTGTTTTGTGCTGTGGATACATGTATGATATGTATGAAATGTAAATATTGAACGTATGTTTTTTCCTACAGGTGATTGTGCTGGTGGGGTTGGAGAGGGGGTTATACTGCTGTTTCCTCGGGCTAACAGAAGGGTCATCTGTGGAGCATTTGGCAAATTGAAACCTGGTGGCCCGAGAGTCGCTCTGGGAGTTGTGATATTATTGCCGAGAAACCTCTTGGAGCTCTCTCTGGCCTGCTTAGAAATTTATGAAGGGCATTAGAGGCAGTTCTTTCCCTGACAATAAACTGAATGAGTGACAACAGGGCAGGGTAAACACATCTGGTACCACTTAAAAATGACTCTCTGTTGTCCAATTCTGGCATGGATTGGTCCAAAGAGGTTTCAAGGATGTACTTTTTTGATCATATCAGTTTCCCTCCGTAATTCTGGATACAGCAGATGCATTTTATTTCTATATTGGTTTTCTTTATAGGTACAAACTGCTCAAACTGCTGTTTGATAGTGGAGTTCTTCCGCTGCCAGAATAAAATAGTGAGATTTTACATTTCTGAAAACCAGGGATATGATCAAATTTCTACAGGTCATACATGCCACATTGACATTTCAACAACATGTGCCATATGAGGTTCAGATTACATGTATATTGTTATGCTTTGAATGGGAAAACTAAATGTGGACCCAAATGTCGACACACACTGGAGGCAGAATGGTGGCAAACAAAAGTGAGCTTTAATATAGTAAAGCTGAGATTACAAAAAAAACAAAAACAAAAACAAAAACAAGAGAACAAGAAAACCAAAACGAGACACTGGGACAAAAACAAAGTACCAAAAAAAAAAAAAAAAGCAAAGGACAAATCAACAGAGAAAACCAGAAACCAAAATAATAAAATATACCACACGGGAGACACTGGAGGTACACTACAGCAGAACATCACGAAGAGACAACCAGAGGCTGACAGATGACAGGAAGAACTGACCAGGAGTGCAGGGAGAGCAAAGACTAAATATACAGACACACTAACGAGTGGATCAGGAACAGGTGAGGTGAGTGAGGAGGGAAAAGGGCAGGTGAGGTAACGAAGGGAAAAGCAAGAGAAGACACACAAAGGCATGGTTTCAAAATAAAAGCAGAAATGAAACAATAAAACCCAGCATAAGGACATATATGAGATGGCTTTTTGATGACATGAGATTAAGGGGTTGGTGGTGGCGTAAAAATTGTTGAAGGTGGTTGCCAAGCCAGAGGCCACTGTTCCAGATTATTCAATACGGGAAACCCCTGGATATTTTAATGAGATTTGCGGATATTTTCCAGCTGTGTCTGTGGAGCCAGAATTAGCACAGCGTTGCCAAAACATAAAATTGAAACGTGAAAGAAAAACGCAAAATTGCATCATAAAGAAATGTCTTTTTTTGCAGCAACAGCAAAGTTGGTTGGCGTGATGGTCATCTGCAAGAGTCAGTAGCTGCAATAAATGCACACGTGAACTGTGTGTGTGTGTGTGTGTGTGTGTGTGTGTGTGTGTGTGTGTGTGTGTGTGTGTGTGTGTGTGTGCGTGCTGTGTGTGCCCTCTCATCGCTCTGATCCTCTGAGATGCCCACTTAAACCCTTTCAGCCTGGAGAACTCTCGCATGAAGTTTGTTGCTGTCACTCTATGCACCAACAAACAAGGCTGCTGCACCAACAGTTCCCACGCAAACCAAACACGCACTCATTCCCATGTGGGAGCCTCTCGCTCGCGCTCTCTCTCTCTCTCTCTCTCTTCCTCCCGCTTAAGCGCGTCATTCTTCCTCAATCATCCTCTTTCTCTTCTTTGTTGCGGGGAGGAGGAGGAGGAGGAGGGTGGGAGCGATGGGAAGGTCTTGAAAGATCAGGCCGGGATATGAAAGGACAAACGGTGCTCATTAATTAAACATATCCCACTGTCAAATCAGATTCGGTGATGATGGGCAGGGAACACAGGGGTGCGCTGGATGACAGACCAGCTGGCCTGAAGTAACTCCTGTGGCCGCCATGTTTGCGTGCAAACTTCCACTTAGTGTTCATGTTCACAGCAGTGTAAACGCAGAGGCTGAGGCAGGCCTCAGCGTGTGTGTTAATGCGCGGGTTCGCGTGAGTGTCTGTTAGGCTGTGTGTATGCCGGGGCTCATATTTTATTGACGTACTCTCCTCGGAGGGCGGCTAAAGCTGGCACTGTGTGTGCCTTCAGAGAGCTGTGTGTTTTGGCTGAGGGGAACTGTAGCAATCACACACAGATAAAAACATCACAATACAGCGAACAAGGATACCTCAGCACAGGAAGAGAGGGGGGAAGAGGGCTAGGGAGAAGCGGCGAGGGTTCACATGCACACACACACACGCAGATGTCGGATCTCGTGTGCAAATGCATGATTCTACAGGCATGCTGTTATAGAAGGATGTACACGGTATAGACACGCACATCAAGGATGCAAACGCACATTTGTGTACCCAAAGGGGAGAGGATGCTCCTTTTAAAAAGATGCAAGAGCACGGACACTCCGTTTTTTTATGTATGAGCGTGGACACAATAATAAACATTTACACCCGTGCACAGTGTGCACAGTGTGTATGGCTTGTCTGACTTTAATAAATCCAATGGTGACATGCATGGCAAGTTATATCATCTCTCCTCTCCTCTCCTCTCCTCTCCTCTCCTCTCCTCTCCTCTCCTCTCCTCTCCTCTCCTCTCCTCTCACATCTGTGAAAGCATTTGGGTGCAGATTCTACCCTGAAATAGCTGCCTAATATAATCACAGCTAATAGCATTATACTTCACACTATTTACATACTGGCTGAATAAATTATCTCTCTCCCATCGTCTCTCCTAAACCTCCCACACCTGTGCTCGCTACCTCTCCATCTCTACCTCTCATCTACCTATGTCTGCTCTGCCGCCTTTTCTCCTTTACCAGTACCACTGTCTGTTCCCCGATAGCTGAGCAGCCTCACAAAAAGGGATGATAGAAAATATGATTGAGCTGGATTAGATCAGTATCCACTCATTAATGTTTGCTGTGTCCTTCCTACTGTTAGTCACAACTGCACTCAAAAGATCTTGCAAGCACGCGTGCACACACACACACACACACACACACACACACACACACACACACACACACACACACACACACACACACACACACACACACACACACACAGTGTTGTTTAGAGATCTGCCTCTCTCAGCAGTGTTATGAAGCTGTCAGCAGCGAGACACGACCCGTAGGTAATCGGGGTCACAGGGTGGGAGGTGCATGCGCCGCTTGCGTGTGTGTTAGTGTGCATGTGTCCTTGTCACCTTCACTTACTGAATCACAGAGCTGTTATTGATGGCCTCGAAGACAAATCAAAGACAGAAAAAGAAGGGGGGAAACACTGACGCACAGAGGAATTGAGATCATTTCATGGCATAGAGTAACAGTATCCGAAACCTCCGATGGCTTCATGCTCGGGGTTGACATAGTTTTGATATATTATTTGTGCTTTCTTTGTGAATTTTTGATGTTTGAGAGCCTGAATATTTAAACAATGAAGGTAGCTGCGAGAAGCGATTCAAAGCAGTTATGCGGCTCGGCTATTTGATGACAATTTGATCATTTAATGAGGTTGATACTTTGCAGGTAGATAAATGTTACAAGTTACAAATACATTCTTGAGGTACATGACAACATTATTACCAAACTGTACCTGATATGCAGCATTTAATTAAATGAACAGGTTGAAGAGCATGAGACAGTTAAATTAAAAGGATATCAATAGGCGACCACTTTACCACACTCCATCACAACAATAAAGTAAAATAATAAATGGGATTATTCAATAATAAAGACTGCACTAAATTAAAAGGATATTCATTGCATGCTGTTCTTCTATAGAAGTGCAGTAAACGGGAGAATTAGGAGCGTCAGTTGATTCAGAAAATGCCCCAAAACATACATTTATGTTGAGTGTTCAAAGTAATTATGATGGAAGCAAAGGAGGGAGTGGTGGTGATGTTATGGAAAATGTCACCAAAACATCATACAGATAAATACTTAGTTCTCATTGCATATTAACATCCAACAAACCTTTGTTAAGGAAGCCATCTAAATCATAGCAGCACTTATAGAAAATGATGTCGATACTAATTAAATATTATCTAATACTGATAAACTGCAAAAAAAACAAACAAACAAACAAAAAACGTTAAAAGTAATCCCACAATACTTTAATATGAGAGGGCGCTGTTCATTTCCAACCATCAATCATTGTCATGCACCGTCAATATTTGATCAACAGCACTAACCCTATGTGTCTCTCCTAACCTCTCCTGACCTTAAGAAAGTAGTTATCTCAACCCAGACGATGATTTCAACAGTAATCTTAACTTTGTCGTTTTTTGTGCCACAACCTCACCAATTAAAACAGCTGCAAAGAATGTTTATGTCTTGTTTATTCTGGCAGCCCCTGTGGATAAAAGCACTACGAGCACCATAAAGATCTTGTTCTGGCCAACATGTGCATTTATTTTGGAGGCAAGTGAAATAGCAATGCAACATAATGCTGTCATTATTCTTTTCTTTTTCAACAAAGCACTGTTTGCAGAATGCACACAATTAGGTTATGTATCTAGTTGTGGCTATGTTAGAGCAGTGACTGTGATATGATGTGTAGAAAAAAAATACTTCATTACATACAATTTACAGTGTAGTGAAACTGGTCATCTGCATTTATCCCATTCCAGGGGGTCAGTGGACAGTCAATGGACGACGTCCAGGGACCAGCTCCCTGAGCCAGTGATCAGATCTTTGCCAGTGCTCTGATCTGGAATCAGCGGTCAGGGGCACTGACCAAATAATTAACCTAAATCAGGGAACTTAGAAGAAAAACATGCTGTGAAGTGTTTCAGCGCAGTTCATACCAACTAGGTCAGTTAACATTTAGCCCACAGCTAAAAGATGTGGTTACTAGGTTATTGTGATTTTGTGGAGAAAGTTATGAACAATTCCTAGTAAATGTATTATTTTGCAAGGAATCCAATTCAGTGACATGCATCTATTTCGAAATGTGTTTACACTGATGGTCCTGCTTGCTCATGAAGCTTAAACACATGCATCAGTATCAAACTGAGACTGTTTCATAGCCATTTAAAAACTCCTTGTAGAAATTTTAAGCACTTTATTGTCAGGTCATAAAAAAAAGGTTTATATACTTTATTTAAACATCAACATTCATTTGCAGTGGTTTTTAAAAGGCACAGACAAACAATGTCAGCCTGCTGATATGGGTGGCTGATTGGTCTCATGTCTGTATCATCTGAAATTTTTGGGGTTTTGAGCAGTCATGGTCTTTTGTAATCACAATCAGTCGATGGCACATTTGTTCCGCAATCAATTGGCAGCTGCCTTTAGAGGAAGCGCTTAAACAAGACCATTTCATCGATTAAAAAAAAACATGATGCAACCATAAACGGAGTGACGAAGCACAAAAGCATCAATAACTGCATGATCTTCTCAACGGCAGCTCTGATATTACTCTGGTTTCACCCCAGTGTTTGGTCATTTTCACACGAGGGTGCAAGGCAGATGCAGGGTGGGTAAATTATGAGAACCCCAACAATGGCAGTCATTATAGCAGAGCAGCAAGAGCCAGCGCTGCCGTCAAATTATCTGCAATGATAAATAATATCTCCATTAATCATAATAATTGCCTCTACCACCCGAGACAAACAGGGCAGCTGGTAGGCCAGGCATACAGCAGCCTGACCAATAGGAGATGTTTATACTGAAGAGACCGGGGAGAAGCCAATCCTCAACTGTAATTATTCTCAATAGAAGCCTCATCTCTCAGTACCATGACCTGACCTCTAACTTGACACTGTGTGAGTGTGTCTGTGTGTGTGTCACTGTGGGTGTGTGTGATAGGGAGAGAGAGAGTGTGTAACACGGGAGAGTTACAGCACAGGAGATGGATTTGGGAGATGACGTGAATGGATGAGGCATGAATGGAGGTCCCAGGGTGTGAGGGAGACATGACACCTCATTATTCAGGTCTGTGTGTGTGTGCGTGTGTGTTTGTATATATGTGTGTGTGTGTGTGTGTGTGTGTGTGTGTGTATGTGTGTATGTGTGTGTGTGTGTGTGTGTGTGTGTGTGTGTGTGTGTGTGTGTGTGTGTGTGTGTGTTCATATTGGGATAGAGGGCAGGGGGTTCAGGGATGCCAGATGTCTCATGAATTCAACAGAAACACAGGAGCACACCCACGAACTCCCTCGCCAACATGTTTGTTCACATACTGATCTTCTGCATGATTCCTAAATGTTGCACGGTTCGCATGACGCTCACAGCTGCTCGTTCTGGCATCATACCTCAGTTTTTCTGCCTATGGAAACATCTTAAGATATGAGCCTCTTGCAGCACCATACACAGCATATCTTTTTTTTCTTTTTTTAATTTAAGTATGTAGATTTGAATTGCATGCAATCAGCCGAATCCCTATTTGCCACCAGATAACCAAAAAAAAGAAACCTTACATTTTCTTTGCTTGTTTACCGTTAAGATTCACATTAAAATGTGTCGCTGATTCAAATTTATGGGACTACATGATAATAAAACCTGTTATGCTCGCACAGACAGGTGCGAAACCATCTGGGTCTGTCAAAAAATATTAGCTTTACTTCGGTTAGCAAGCACCGCTGCATGGAATCTCAATAGCACGCGTGTGTCACTTCCAAAGACGGACTGTTGGAAAGGACAGAAGTTGGGATATTTGGAGTGTGAATCTCCTGAATTTACATCACATTCGACATTCCTCTGCTCATCTCCAGTACGGATTAGATGGATTTAGGCTGGGCTGATTGCTGATGTCCATTTACATGCACAAGCGGTGACTACAAAGATGCATCGTTAACGCTGTGATTTGCATGGTGCTCCATCTGGCTCAGAGTGTCATTTAATGAAAAGACCTCAGGTTGCGCCGATGATACAGACATTTGATGGCAGCGCGGCGTTCAGTAACAAATCAGATCAAACCTAATGAAATCCAATCAAACTTTAATTAGCTTTATTTATATGATCACTGAAGTAACACTATTGCGGAATTACATTCTTAATAAAACGTACATGCACGTGTATAAGAAATAAACACATAATCAAGATGGAAACAAATATCAAGGGACGCACAATCCCAAAGACACAATCAAACTAACATAACACAATAGAAACATGGAACACGTCTGTTCTCTCTTCCCTTCTTTATATAAGCGACAAAGGATCTGGTCCTCAGAGAGTGTCGGGTGTCTGTATCCATATCAATACACTGGGCTAATCAATAATTGACTTCGGTTGCACCACTTCCTGGCCACTTTGACACCACTTGACCTTTTGTCTCAGCTTTGCTCTACCTCTGGATAAATAAAGACAGCTTTTGCAACCTGGGAGTGACAGGTGAGGAGAGAAAAGCCAGACAGTCCACCAATAAATAAAAACCTACTAGCTTTCATCTATGCAAAGATATGCTGAGAGCCGAAAGTTACACAGTTTTGAAGTGGATGAATCCAAAAAGTGAGTGAGGTTGGACATCAGACTTTAGTTATGTTTACATGTTTACAGTTTGAAATTGCATATTTTGAGTTGGGAGACTGCTGTTTGTTTCCTGGTTCCTTTTTTTTTTTTTGGCATGATGACTGTTGTTCCCTTAAAATTGATCATGTAGTTTCTAAGTTATTAAAAGTCTCTTTACTGTATTAAGGTTATAGCCTAAACCCAAACCATGGTCTATTCTTAATTCTAACCTACTCGTTTTCTCATCCATAGCAGTGTGTGGTCAGAAATTCAGAAAAATACAAGAACTCAGAGTTTCCACGAGAAGAAGACTTCTGAATTACTGCGTGAAGTCACAGGGCTAACATTAAGATAGCTGTTGGTGGTGAGTAAACACCTCCAAACTGTTGGCTCCCTGCATGCCAACAAAGTTTCTCTTTTTGTATTTATAATCTGTTTACAGACATGGTCATTCTTTTAAATGTTATTCTTGTTAAGTTAAGTCTTGTTCCCTGATTTCTCTATCCAGGAAGTAATGCCAGTCGACCACATGAAACCCACTTGAGTGAACTTGTGGATTTCTCTGTGTTTGAATGTTGTTGGGAGCATTCGGCATGATGTGAGTACACTGTTCAAGATCAGTCATGTTACGGCAATCATCGAGTAATCGAGTAAAAAATAACATAATCAGAGTAACTGGAGTAATATGTTGTCGCTAATTAGATTTTTCAAGTTACTCGCCCCAACATGGTGGCTCACAAATGTGGCTTAATATCCATGTGTGCAGTATGCAGCTAAAACTATTATTGTCACCACATTTTCCACCTCCAAGAAGACAAAACATCATTGTACTTCATCATTGAAATCTTGGCACTTGACCATTTTTTTTTTTTTTTTTGTGAAAAATATAAACCTGACATAAACTGATATAAATCTGCCTTTGAATAGGAGATCTGGTGATGCAATATAATCAGCTCAACTGGTCCTGTGATCTGATTCCAATAGGTCGAACCAGAGGACCTAAGATGCAGAGCAGCTGAGCCAACTTGATCCATTATTAATTAGTCAGCAGCTCAATCAGTGTTGGATCGATTAGAGGTTCTGTTTTCACAGTACAGCAGGCAGTCGGACCAAGATGGTAAATATACCCCAGGGACAGATCAAGCAAAGGGTTTGACGGATGGAAAGAAACAACGGCGAAGCGGGTGGCACAGAGGACAGACAGTGCTTTGTTTGATATGGTATGTACCTTGCTTCCACGAAACTCTTTCCTGTCAGAAGCCTCAAGGATATAATGTGCCTAATTTTAACATGTGCATTCCTGCACACAAGTGCAATGCCTGCACGTACACACCGATCAGTGCAAGCAAAGAGGACGGTCTCGTACTCGTAAATAAGTCCTTTTCCTGTGCGAGCTCAAACTAACTATGTGGGGAGTGTAGTGTTTCATTGCCCTCTGCAGGCTCACAGAACGAGCACATAGAAAGATCATTTGTAACTTTTAAAACAACTGTAAATAGAACACATGATGTAATATATAGGGTAGGATTTAGACGCACCATTAGGCATTGTGGTACTGTATATGATGTCTTTTATATTTTTCGATGGAGATCTTCATTATTGATTAGGGGAATGGAGAATGATGACTCTCTGAGGGGTGATCAAAGACACACATACACACACACACACACACTGTCCCTTTATTCCTCTCCGAGTCACATCAGCTTGCCAGCTTTGTCTGCTACACATCTCACCGTATGCCCCGCCATCTGGGGACGTTTTCTCCTCCCTTGTTTCACCCTCTGCCCCGCCATCTGGGGACGTTTTCTCCTCCCTTTGTTTCATCCCTCTGTTCTCCCTCTCCCTGCCTCTCTATCTGCTTTGTGTTTCATCCCCTAACTTCCTCTGCCTCTCTACCCTCGTTCCCTCATTTCCTGTCATCTGAGAGTGCGAACTGTGAATTTCCTCCACAATATGTTGTGCTGGGTCTCAGGTGAGTGCTGCCTCCTTCTGTGGGCTTGGCAATTGCCTGAGTCCTTCTTTCCTTTGTGAGGCTCTCCATCTCCCTCAAGGAACATGTTAATTGCTTCTGGACACTGATCAGTGTTCATCAAATTGGCCCTTATTCACCAGAGCAGATGCTCATTCACAGTGTAGCAATTGTTGGCTCTTCGCTTTTGCACGTTTTTTGTTTTTTTGTGTTTTTTTTTTTCCTGTGTTATCTGTGGGAGGTTGAAAAGGCCACACATGTAATTACTTCTCATTTATCGTTTGTTTTTCCTGCTATCAAGTCAGAAAATACTTATTATTCAAACGTAATTATTTCCATCTCAACAAGACAAGCTTGTTATGTCAAGACAATGAAATAATGAAACTGCTTTCCCGTGTTCAAAAAACAATTATGTTGTGATCTAAAGAAAATTAGCTTGTTATGTTTGGATTGAGGAATATCTTCTATTAGATGAAAGAGTTGTCCCTCTCACGCCAACGTGACATTATCTCGTTAGTATGCAAGGAACGTTTTAAAAAACAGGCATCTGTAGCTTTAGCGCTCACCAGTTGTCAATTCCTTTCGCATATTTCCACCTCAAATATTTATTTTCATCTCAAATCTCAAATTTATGACAAGTTAACAGACTTTTATGCTCATTTTAGTAACACTGAGTTGCAGGCGTCCCTAATTGATGCTACGCTTCATCTTAGGCCTTTTGTGTTTGTGCACAATGCCATCTTTGACGACCTGAGAGGGGTTTCCCAGACGACAGCAAGACTTGGATAATGATGACAGATGATGTCACATTGTGGTGGGGTTGTCAGGGCGATGAGTCGAACCTTCTAACGAGGGCTAGTGCAAGTCTACCGATCAAAAATACTGTGGATGGCACCAAACACTGTGCATTTGCAAATACTTGAAAAAATTGAAAAAAATAATTAGAATCCCAAATACTTGTAACATAATAACAATTATATAATTCAAATTTGTCTGGTCATGAATACAGTGTGTTACATGATCCACAGAGGATGATTTCTAACGAGTGTCACTGTCCAGTCTTTGTGACGATATTCATGGCCAAAATCTCGACTTTGCAATGGGCAGATTTTCATTAACATTTATGAGCTCATTCAGGCTTCCAAGGGATTGACCAAGTTTTTTTTTCAACTATTAATAACTCAATGACTGAAGTTAGCATTTAGATTAAAATCAGATAGTGTGATCAAGGTTAGAGTGTAGCTTCAGGGATGAATACAAAACCTAAGAATCTGTGAAATAGGTCAAAGAGAGCTAAAGGCCAACATGAAACAGTTTCTCTGGGTGTCAGTGGTTATCTTTCTTCTTTTTTTTCCTTTGACAATGTAATGGCATATTAGGCACATCAACAATGGGTAAAAATGTTTTGGACCCACCACAATACAATGCCTGGCAAAACAGTCAAGTCCTACTTTTATGAATCTTGCAGTCAACTTTTGTTAAAAATGTCTAAGAAATTGAAAGGTTTGTTGGATCACACCTGAAGTAGTTTTTTTTGTGTCGCCATTAAATGGATTGCATAATATTATTAGGTGCTCCTGTCACAAAGCTATGCCAGCGACTCTGTAAGGCACAGCAGTGCTTTGAGCTAAGTGCTTACATCCACCTAATGGCTCCACCACCCATGGCAACAGGCACTGGGATCGGGTGCTGTGCAAGCCAGGTGATAGACAAGGCAGGGCAGAGGCATGGTGACTCTCTCTCATCTCAGACTAGTCCTAGGGAGGTGGAATCTCACCTCCTGGCAGTGAAGGAACCGGTGCTGGTGCGGTGTTAGAAATAATTGGACTCCCCTCCTTGCATAGCACAGGTTCTGGAACTGTACTCACAAGTCCCTGGCTGAGCGTACTGGCTATAGGAAGCCGTCAAGCTGAATAAAGTCTTTCAAGACTGGTAGTGGTGTCTTCTATAGCAGCAGGCAAGTATTGGGAAGCAAGAAGGGCCGCAGCTTCAGCAGCCATGGATGCAACAACTGTGTGTGGTGTGGAGGGAGCAGACTGTGGAGAAGGACTTTTGGTTGGCCTCACGGAAGTTCTGGCAAGCTATTGGACAACTCAGTAAGGCCAGGAAGGAGAACTTCTGACCCACACTGGGGATACGGTAAATCAGTGGAAAGAAAGAACTGCTAAGTCTGCTGACCCAGACTGGGGATATTGACCACTCATGGAAAGACTACTTTGAGGAGCCCCTACACCAAATAACACTTGCATAAAGGCGCCAGTGGTGGATGGCATTGGCTCGAGAAGCTGATGGCTCTCAACATTGTTGGGCTGTCTTGGCAGACGTGCCTCTTCAGTGGGCCACATCCCAGCCGAGGAGACTGAAACTTCACTCAACCGCAGTGAAGAAAACTTTGTTCCTCCACTGTTAATGATATTCTACGCAGATTTCTTCTTTTCTGGGTCAACTCCATTAAGAGTTCAGACTGACGGGCTCATCAACTGATGATGAGACCATGGTCTGATTAGTACATTCATGTCCAGGTAGAATATATTATATTATATTAGAGCGGTATCTGGATTTGAGTGACCCCAGTAGTCATTAATGTCCTGATGCCCATAGGGTTGGATTTCTCTTTCTGTGCCTCTCTTCCCAATCTTTCAACCAGCGTGCACTCCCCCAATCCCAATCACATTGTCCATCAGTAAAGGCATAATTATCTTCTAACCCCTCAGGATACTTGGACGGATGAACAGGTAGGAGCATATCACATCCAAGGTATATTAATAGGTAGATATTATAACAAGTTTTCTTCATTTATCATGCATTCCAGTCTCCAGAGCTCACCTATGTCTCAGTCCCATATCCCATGTCTCCAGGCTCATGATGAATGCCCTGTTTCCTTTTTTCTTTCGACATGGATGGTGAGATTATCAGTGTTGTAGTGGAGAGAGAAACAGCTGTACGTCGAAAGATGTACGGTGCATTTCTATATGTCTTCTAATTCTTGCAACATGTCTATGTGCGTAACACACTCAGCTAATTAATTTATAATTGGCCTGTTTAATCACATGAACACACACACACACACACACACACACACAAAGAGAAGGAAATACTGGCTCGTATGTCGTTCATCCAGATGGAGCACTTCACTGGGCCTTTTAACTGTCACTTGAAACCATAAACACATGGGCACACACACACACACACACACACACACACACACAAACACAAACACATCATCCATACACAGCCAAAGAGTAAAACATCTGAAACCAAAAAGACTCTTCAGACATCTGTGACATTTAAAAAAAAAAAAATGTTGGTTAATTAGTGATTCCGGTGTATGAATATATTTAACCGGCTGGATAACTGACACATCTTCTAGCTAAATTATCAAAAAAAAAACCTTGTATATCCATTGCTATTACAGCACAGTAACAGTATATTGGCATTTCTGTCAAAGTGCAGCAAGATATTGTGATAAACTAAAAGTTTCAATGAGTTACGATGTGTTTGCAGAACCACTTTGTAGAACCAGACCACTTTCTTGAATCTAACCTGTCCTCATCAGCAAAGCAAACATATAAGATAACACTGAAAGCAGCTTATTGTGACCCAAATTGACATTTGCCGTTAGGCGGTGACCTCCAGCCTCCATAATGATTTTCACGGCAGCAAAAGAGAAAGTCAGGTGAAGTAGTTCAAAGGGGAGGTTGGGGTGGATGTTAGTGGTAGACAAACAAGACTTTCACCAAGGAGACTGCTGTCTGTGTCCAGTGTGAAACAGCAAGCCATCATGAGTTACTTTCACTTACCTAGTTAGGTTACGCTGCGTACGTAATGTAACCCTTTGGAGTCATGTACAATGCATTGCTAAGTTTTTTGACTAAATTGACATCAGTGACAGTTTTTTTTTAAAAACCCAAATCACAATGTTTTCCTGACTAAGGACTAAGGAGGCTTATGCATAAACCTAACCTATTAGTTTTAGTTCCTAAACCATCTGTCCACTGTGCACTGCAGCGGTCATGCTGTTTTGGGATTGATGAATTGTGATATATGTCATTTTGGGAGTCACAGGCAGCAGCTTTTCAGTTGTTTGAGGATGTGTTGTTTCAGTCACCCTGCATGCCCACACAGGTTTGTTCAAATAACATAAGGTGGCCAGACTCAATGATAGAGACTGTTTCAGGACAGTATGAGTGTGTGCACCGATACATTTATTTAGTATAGAAAAAATTGATAAAAACATGTAACTTTATAATGGGTATGAATGGCCTATGAGCTGTGAACAACACATATAAAAAATATATATTGAAAATCAGATCACTAATGCCGGTTCAAAATGAAATGCAGACATTTAAAGAGAATTATCCAGATGTTCAATTATCCACATTATTTTGAGTTTTTGGTAATAAACTTTACAGAGTACTAAGGGGGAGCCGACCAAACTCCTGGAGTTAGTGGGAAGATGTTCCAACAGACCTACATCCCCTCAAATCAGTCTTTCAAGAGTCAGGCTTTCATAGATTACACAAATGACTTGCATACATGGCCATATGTTTTATTCATGGGGGATTCTTAGGAGATTTAAATATAATGGAATCATTTTATAAGCACTATAAGATACCATGTACCATAAGAACAGATCTCTCGAGAACATTAACACACTGTGGATCATCGTCCATGCCAATTGTTCAGGAGATCAGCCACTGACCTGCTTTTAACCATAAAATACTAATTAGATCAATTAATTAACCCAGTCCAGTGAGATTCGTGGCAATGAAATGGTCTGTCTAGAGTGTTGGATATGTGTCATATATGTCTCATTTTAGAACAATATGCATTACACTGGGGTTATTTTCTTATATTAAGGGCTAATTAATCCAAGGCAGGACAGATAAGTCAAATGAATTTGGTGTGTGAAACAATAGAAAATAATGTAAAAGATTAATTTAACTTAGTCCACCTTAACAGAGTGACTATCTCTGTGTTGAAATGGAGCTACAGTAATACGGCTAAAGAGGTTAATTAATGGGAACCCTTCCTCACATCAGAGGCTAGAATTGTCATTTCACGCCACCAGCTTCTACAAGTACATTCGTCAAAATATGTCTTAATACTGCAAAACCTTGTTTTCTACATCTTTCAACGGTGCAATTGATGTGCATCAGGCAGAAGACAGTGCCTGAGGGGAGACTAGGTCATAAAATACATGCAACTAGCTCCCCCTTCTGGTAAGAAGTCTCATCTTAGTGTGTTAATTGTTATTCGTGTCATAAGAAAATATTAGTAGAGATCTTGCAGTAGACGTTACTGTACTGCACTACTGTCTTACATTTGCACATCGTGTATTGTCACTCCAGTACCAGGTGTTGTTACTGTACATACTCTCCACAACAGCATTACATGAGGAAATCCATGTGAATTTAACTGACATTTGAAATCATGTGGTTCTGAGCATCATACCTGTTTAAAATGCTGTGAAAGCAGTTTTCATCTCAACCAATCAAAGTTGCAGTTATTTCCCTTTTATTTATCCAGCAAAAATAGAGTAACATTATACGGGATGCTCGATCTTTCATAACCTGCTTCCCATTTACACATTTTCACAGCTGGGGGCTGATGATCACAGATCACCACTAGCCTTTTACAGACATTCTATGACAGTGGTTCTGGCATACAGTATTATCCTTTCAGAAATGCAGAGAAGATCCATGCCTGCCACCCCACAGCTATTATCAGTCATTAACAATAACTGGGAAAGAAACAAATGAGAAGGATTTAAGTTCCATTATTAGTGGATTAAATGTCAGTTTGATGATAACATAAGCGAACTAGGAAGTTTTACATGTTTGTACTTTACATTATATTCACCAAATGTATCAAGAAACCTGTTTCTATCTTCAAAGTAGGCATACATGTATGCCTCACTTGACACAACACACACATTTGACACAGGCTTTAATTGGAGTTTTTGAAAGTGAATCAAAGCAAAAGAAGATCTGACAAATACAATGTGTGTCACACTGTGATATACAGTAAAGACATGTACCTGTTTTGGGGGTGGAATATTGAAGTGTGACATCTTCATCCACATATTTGTGGCTCTGACTTGTCTTTGAGATGCTTTTGTATTTGTTGTGGGATGTATGATGCCCCTTTAAAGTACCCAGTCTGTTAAATTCTCCGTGGCTTTTTCCAGTTAAAGTCAGTGTCTCAAGAGCACACTCAATCATTTTTGTTGAAGTATCCCTCTAAGCATCAGTCTTTAATTACACTGCTGCCTTCCCTGGTGAATTGCATTGCTGTATTTTAAGTGGCCCTGCTGCCAAGCTCAAAAAGGTATGCTAAATAAATTCTGTTCATGTCAAAGTATTTTGACACTTATTCATTTTTACCCAAGTATATATCACTGGAAACTGGATTTTTTTAAATTAATTTTTTTCTTTTACCCTGCCTTGCTGTCACTATTAAAGGTCGCAGTTTTTGAAGCTTTCTGTTTCTTGTTTTCCATATCAGGAACTCGGGGAACATTCCTTTCTTTACTGATGAGAAGCTTTCGGTGTATAGAAACTATCTAATTTGCAAATGACTAAATGAGAATCCCAAGAGAATACAATGTGACAAATTGCTTCTTAGCTGCTCCTGTGCTTACATTGCCAGAAGTTTCACAAAGATCTATGGATGCGCTGTGATCCAGCTGGCTCATCTTCAAAACTTCTCTTTACTTTCTTTTCTTTCTCACGATTCATAATAAAACTGTACAATCTAAAAAGAAGGTTTAAAATAATGTAGAACAATGCTTTGAAAGAAATCCATGTGAATGTTTTACAAAAAGTGTCAGTTTTGGGGAGACATTTTGCCAATGCAAGTCAGACTCAGAATAACAAGGGATTTTACATGTTTAAAAAATTGCATTGCATTTAGTTCAGTTATCAATTGTATGTTTTGACAATGGCCATCCATATGTTCATTTGTTAGGGTTAGAAAACGATCACATTTTGCATGTTTGTCTATAAAGTGTCCAACAACCAGTGTTATTGACAAGTTGCTACATCAAGAACATATAAAGTTGCACGGCACAGTCCTTAAAGGTTTTATGAATGTGATGTTGTCCTTTGAGCTCAAAGTTCACCCATCCACCTGTTTAACCACTTAAGGTGGTGGAGGGGTATGCACGTCTCTACAACCCTGTGTGTTAGAGCTGTGTTGCTGGGGATAACCATTTTTGGTAGGAAAAAACAAATTGATCCGAGGTCGGGCTCAGTCTGTGGGGTCAATATGAAGCTGCTGTCTTGTGCCTCCATGACTGGACAGTCGAATTGGACTCCAGGTTACAAAATCTGGAATTCTTCCAACAGCCTATAAGGATGGATAGTCCCATTTAGGTCTATACAGTGAAGAATATAACCATAAAGTGAACTAACAACTCAGCCCTTAGTTTAACTCTGTGAAAATAATTCTGGAGAACGATACTGTAGTTGAATGCTGGGTGTTCCAGATCATCAAACACCAACACTTGTGGCCACTATTCAGCCCGGAATTTAAACCCAAAGCATATCTGACAACCTTGGAATGAGACTCAACATAACGATCTTCTTCCAGAATTGCCTTCCCTAACTTTTAACCAAAGCCTGATACTAACGCTAACCCTGATACTTAATAAATGCAACACTAGCAGGTTTTAATTAAACACTTTAATTGCAATTACAGTGGTACAACTATCTATTGACACATGGCTACGCGAGACCACTGTAAGTAATGAATATCCGGACTTCTGTTACGCACAGAGCATAACAAATACTCTACAGGACCATCTTACCTTTGAAGAGGGAATAAAAGTATTATCAGGCTCGGCAGGGAGGGCACTTGGAGCTCTCCTCAAGCTATGTTCAGATTTCGATTGTAAACCCTATACACAGTTGTAAAAAAAAAAAAAACTTGAGACTGTCCTATTTTAGATTATGGCACAGGGTTCTGGGGGCATTTTAACTGAAGAAAATGCAATAGCGGTTCCCTGTGTGTGTGCAGAATGGACTGTGTGACATGGGAGCAGAGCAGTGTGAAGTGAAGAGTGACGTGTTGGGCATTTGGACTTTCCAAATAACTATTCTCGCACAAAAGTATTCAGCAGGGAACATGTCAAATATATATAAGCGTACGATAATAAATTATCTTCAAGCGTTAGTCAAATTAAAACAATACTATTTGTAAAGAAAATGAACAGAAACGGTCAGTTTTGTTTAAAGTCACTTTAAACCTGACCAGAGCACCGAGGTCTGTCTGTGCCCAGTTGAGGTGTATCTTGCCTCTGGCGGTGGAATCCGGATGCTTCTAGATGGGAATAGAAAAGTCTCATCTGTGATCTGGGAGAGGAGAGAAATGAAACACACTTTTTGGTCCATTTTTTCATTAAGCCATGATTGTAGACACAGGCTTTTCCTTAAAATGTCTCCAGCATGTCCTGATATATTTTCTGTCTGATGAATATGGTTTTCTGTGTCTGTGTACAGACAAAGTGCGGATTTATCCATCCAGTCATCCATCCAGCCGAAACCACCTATTGTCCAACTACCTTTAACATTTATCAGAGACACCAATGCAACTGCTAGATTCACCACTAGATGTCAGGACCAGCCAATCTTTTAGCCACGCAGGGCCGACTACACATTGGCCTGGTTTCCATCAGGGACTTCAAGGACTAGCCCGAGCTAAGTCATTATTCATGACACCCAATTCCCCTCAAGAAATCAATTCACTGCTTCCATCTTATTTGGAATGTATTTATGTTAATTTGTCTGGGTAACTGTGCTTCCCTAGCACAAAACACACAATTTGGTTTTGATTACACAACATGTGCGAAGGCAAATTGTGCATTTGCATGCATTGAGGAGACGAGTCCCGGTGGGATTAAATCCAGAGGGTTCCACATGTAAGGGATTATGTCGGTCAGTCAGTCAAGTATAGCGCGAATGGACTCGTGGAGAATGTTAAAGCTGAACACCAGGAAGAAAGAGAGGAAGAAAGGAAGAAAGACAGTGAAGGTGATATGATAAATTAAGACAGCAGGAAAAGGAGTGAGATGAAGGATTTGCCTACCTTTTTTCTCAAAACACAAACATTTCCCAAAGAAATCCTTCAGAACTACTTAGGAAACTGAAACATCTGAGATGATGCTAGCTAACGGGGAAACACTGTGCCATGTTCATGCAGGAAAAAAACAAGAAGAGATTGATGATGTCATTTTTTTTTTTTTTAAACCAGAGATATAGCGGTCTGTGATGGTTTACCAAACAAGTCTGCCTGGTCCAACCCCACGTTTTACCAAAAGAGTAGTGTGTACAAGTGTCACTACTGATGTTATTGGGATTTTTATGCGTTATTTCTTTAAATATGAAAGGGGGAAAAGGTTGTTACCATTTCAGCAGGTTCTCCTCATAAAGTTTCAGAATGTTAGCAGAACCAATCAATTTCTCTTTAGCAAACCTCTCAGTTTGACCTGAAAGGAGCACAAGGGGTAGCATCGTGAGATTCCAGCCCATCACTGGATGTTCCTGTGAGAGCTCTGCTTTAATTGCAGAGCTTAAGTGTGACTTCTACATTTCGGTCTACCTGATATTGTTAGGAACGGAAGCTGCTGTGCATTTGGCAGCAACATCTGATAGGCGTTGCTATGATATGATATTTTTTTGGCTTTTTTCGCTGTTAAACCGAATGGAATATTCTTCATCTACTGCACGTCATTTCTCTGTAATCCAGCATGATTTTCACTAATAGCTACAATAACTTCGGAAATATTCGGGTTTTTTTGGACCGGAATACAAAATACATTTCTGTGGGATTGAATCATTCTCGCACACGTTTGTAATCTAATGATACAATTACAAAAACATCCAACCAATTTCAATGGGACAGTCTGTATTTACTCCAGAGGTGCCTGCCTGTTTCCACAAGAGAACACAGAATGTTCCTCTCATACGAGCTCAAAAACACCATACAGTTACCACAGTGCAGCCACTTCTTCAGCCAGAAGTCAATTCTCATTAACCATGCTAGGTCTATCAGTCACCAACTGGTAATGGCGGCAGAAGCCAAATTGCTTACCCCTAAATCAGTGTAACGACTGTTGACACAGATGGTAGCAAGCTAGTGCGGTGCGATCCTTATGCTTTTCTGGAACACAATATCATCAATTTTTCTATCTGAAAAGATTAATCTCCAAAATAGGATCATCAGTTAAAGAGATTCTTCAGCATCTTAAAAACACTGAAGCTTTTTTTTTTTAATCTGTGTAATTGTTTTCTCGAGGCCATTTGTTTTAATTCACCATTTATATTAATTGATGCCATCAATCACGGGGTGAGAGAGGTTATCGTTTTCTGTAAAATCTAGATATCTCATTTAGGTAAGAAAATGTGTTTCCCCTGCAATCTCACGCTGTCTTGCTCTTTTTTGCCGCCTCCCTCACTTTCAACCAGTCTCAGGTCTTACAGGTCAAGGAGACATTATGTCCTGTGACGCAGAAAACTTGATGACATTACTCATTTTATCATCGGAATCAATTCTCAAGCTGCGTGTTCCGCATCTAATCAATCAAACCTGACATAATACAACACCAATCGGCACTTTCCATTCCATCCATGTGTGTTGTGTGTGCCCTTCCTAAGGCTCATCACTTTTGGCTTTCAAATATCTTGACTGAAAAGTACAGTACAGTGAAGTAATTATGATTATATCAAATTTATTTTTAATGTAATTTCTTCCATGTATCCAAAAATTCCCTGCACATTTTAACTGTTGCAAGAAGACACTGATCACTGCATTTTATAGTAGAGAAAATGTATTCTTATTTCAGTGGCAGTTCATCAAAATGCATTAGACAATATCAAGTTTAAAGAATATGTCAGGAAAATTGTAAATAAGCTGCTAACTAACAATATATGGATATGGATGCGGTTATATATATAGGACACCAACATAAAATTTAAATCAATCTTCATTTGAACTGCTTGGAAATCACTGAACAATCTGACCCCTGAAATGCTGAAGTAACTGTAATTTAATTAATAATAAATTGTGATCCCTTTCCCTTCCTGATCCTAAAAAATGTAATCCCAATATTGTAATGCATTACTAAGTAATTACTCAGTATTGCGTTACTGTTGTAGTTCAGTTAATTCAAAAATGCAGTGCTTGATGAAAAACCCTTAAGAGTTCACACATGTATATGGAAAAAAAAACACAAGAAATCCACATCCCATCCAAACACATGCAGTAAGAGTTCAAACACATCATATGAGTGCAGCGCCTCACCAGCGGGGGGAGGGAGAGAAATCAGGAGGGGCAGGCGCTGCAGAGGGGAACAGAGACAGAGATGTTATCCCTCTGACAACTAACAAACCCTGAAGTAAACACGCCGAGTTCGGGTTTGATCAGTGACTCAGAAGAACCTCTGGAACACCACACCGAGGGACCGCATGTGTTCGGTAAGGCTCGCGCTCACAGAACGGAAGAAAGAAAGAGGGAACGAAAGAGCCAGAGATGACTGTACAAACAGGCTTGACTTCCAGCGTTATCGTCAAACTGTGGATTAAAGAAATATTTCAACAGTGTGCCTGTAACTGCAAAAACAAAAGCTTTCTTAAAACAGTGTCAACTTCATCGGCGTGAAGCCCACATGCAGCAGGCGGTGGGGGAAGGAGAGGAGAGCTGAACTAAGTGTTACAAAGAACCACGATGAATATTTACAGAGAGCGTAACGGAGGGAAACCGATGCAGAGAGAGGTAGATAGAAAGAGCTGAAAAGGCTCACGCACAATCAACCGCCCGCCCACCGACACCACTCGAATGCAAATGTTTATATGCCTGCGCAGAGTTTTTAGTGACTCCTTTTAATCACATTTCTGTTGACATATTAATATTTAAACAGGGCTCCGCTCCCGTCTCAACACTTTCCGAGCGCCTCAACATGGAAAAAAACGTCAGCTGAGTTAACTTTTTTTTTTTTCCAATATTTTCAGAACAGTGAGAACGCAGCACAAGTGTCTCAGTGAGGAGGTGACACCTCCCGTGGTGAGGATTAACTCCACCGCAGTAGAATGTGAAACTCATACTGCCACGGTGCTGTGCATGTGTGTGTGTGTGTGTGTGTGTTTGAGAGAGCTACTGTAATTAAAGAGAGTTTACTATGCCTTTAATGAAATGTGTGTGCAGATGCTTGTGGGAGTTTGACGAGTTAACTTCCCATGGTGGTTTGTGAGTTTAATATGCTTTAGCGTGTACGTGTCTGAGTGTTTTTCTTATTGATGTATGAGTGTTCACGATGCGTTTGCATTCTAGATAGCTTGATTATTATGCCTTTGTGTGTGTTTCTTTTTTTTTTTTTTGCCTGCATCCATCAATGAGAGTGTCATGCTGAAGATAAACGTGTGTATTATCTGTGATGTGAGCGCTCGAACGTTTGAACAGGCGGACATCTTTACCACTTGTTTACTCTCCTGCTGGCCGGTTGCCGGCTGTTTATTTTTGCCGGCGTTGTGATTCCTCCTCTTTTTCGTCATCCCGCTGTTCTCTGAGACACAACACTACTCTGTCCCCCTTCTCTCTACGTCCCATCTTTCTCTATTTTACCTTAATTATGTTATCTCTTTATTTTCGCAGTCGGTTGTGTTTTCTCAAGTACGACCTGCCATGTGTTGTGGGTCACACCATGTTGTGATATACTTCCACTTATTCTGAATTCTGGTCACGATCTCTTTCAACCGAAAGAAGAGTGAAAAGGTTAACATTCAAAACATGTCTCACAAAAAATTTTTTTTTCTAAAAATGGCTGCCTGTGATGTTACAAAATCAGCTCAACAAATGTTCTCATTTTACTATGACAGGAAATTTACAGGCAGACCAAACACTGTGATGTCGCCCATGCCTGCTATTCTTCAGCATGCGTCTTGTGCAGCTTTGCCCACAGCAATATGATAATCATTCTTTGTGTCCGCTGAAATGAAAGTATGTAAATGAACCACTATAGTAGTGAAAATGAGACTGTTTGAAATAGCGGTAAAGACATGAACGTCTCAGAACAGTGACATTTCCCTGTACCAGCAGCAGCGTGCAGGGGCTCAGGTGTGTTTCCATCTGACTCCAGGCTGTGGGATCATGTTTAGCAGTGACAGCTCGGCTTCTCCCATTATGTCGCAGGAAGCGCAGCGCACGCAAGAGTGACATGGAGAAAATCTGTGTCAGTTCAGGACAGAATGACTGAAGAAATGTTTAAGTTTCAGGTCAGGGATTCTGGCGGGCTGTGCAGCACATTTTGACAATGAGCGGTGAAGAGCACAACTCCCGCCGTGTCATCGCTCGTCCCACATCGACCTCTTTTTGTGGTTTTACCTCCCCTGAGTGTGTTTACCTGCTCTTTACTCATATAATCATAACCAGAATAAGCACAAACAATGCTATTTAATCTTCTCTGTGTCAGTTGCTATTTTCCGTTTGTAATTATTTATTCGTCAGGAGCCGCGCGAATGATCCCACGTTAATAAAAATTCAAATGCGGCCGAGTTAGCCAAGATTGACTCGTGTTCATCTGCAGTTGTTTTGTCAGAATGCTAAAGCGCTGCTTGCTGCAAACGTAAAGCATCTAGCATTTTAATCACAGCTGGATGTGTTACGTTTACATTACACAAGGCCGCTGACTTGCCACAATCAAACTTCAAAAAGGAAAGACGAGTTGAATGTTTAACAAACCAGGGCCATAACTATTAAGACACATCTCAAAATGTTCCATCCGCCCTGTGTATTTATCTGAAAATATACATCTTTATAAAAGTGCTATGCGATGAAATGTGACAGCACATCATTGTTTTGAAATAATCTTTCACAAATGTAATCATAATCATCACTAACCTAATTAAGTGCCATGCTTGAAAACAGTATGTTATGTATAGTAGTTCTGCTTGTGCTTTATCTGAGGGGTGCTGCCATACTAGAAGCCATTGCTCTTTTCCCATTGGCATGTACAATCAATATCAAATAGTTATCTGTCTATTTCATATGATGATGATGTGCTAAATTCATCCCATCCTCATAGCGAAAAGACAGTACAGGTCGAATGTGCAAGTAGTTCATTAAGATGCCAATATTTCAGTTCTCGTTAGGCAGCGCCCTCTAGTGGCCATGGTAATTATAACAACTACAAAGGAGTATGTCAGGTGAAGAGCAACAAAAAGGGGGGTAACGTAAATGCAGGACCTCTGCCTAGGAAGCTGCTGTTTGTGTCCTGTGTAAAACCACAAGTCAACAGTGAGTCAGTTTAACTTCCTAAAATGGTTAACTTACATTTCACACATATCAGAAATGCAAACCGCAATCTTTTCATGAACTTAACCAAAGCCCTGAAGTACGTGGAAGGTAAGGAATGCACGTAATGGTATGATATATGTTATTTTAAATCTGCAACCAACCTACCCAGTTGTTTTATGTATGAGAATATGTTGGCAAAACATATGGTCAAAATATTAGCTAGCATAGCCAGCATATGATTGGTGCATTAGTTAGCGGATAAGTGATCGCAAATGTTTTAATATTTTAGAATGGCCAAAGTTCCAAGTACCCGATATCTCTGTAAAAAAAAACTTTTCCGGGTCTATTACCCACAGTGATAAAAATGCACTGTGAGTGACCACACATCCTTTCAGACAGTAACTGGACTAAAGCTCCTTTACATCTCTTTTACGTCATTCCCTGTGTACTTTGCTCCGATTTTTTTCCCTAAACTGCATCTCTCCCAATTTTTTCTCCACCCTCTCTCTGTGTATCTCTGTTTGCATCTCTGTCAGTTTCATTCTGTCTCTGATGATTCCCCCCCTCTCTCGTCCTTTGTGACTCTCTTTGCTTCAGTGACTTTTTGAAGTTGTTTGTGATGAGAGGCGTTTCATCCCCTCCCTGCCCCAACCTCCACCCTGACTATGTTCTCTCAATTTAATTTATTTTTATTACATAATAATGTCAGTTTTAGTCTGACGTGCTGTCACAATAAATCTCCCCAATGACCTTTAAATATGTGTTCACGCTGACATTGAGCGGTTTCTGAACTCTTTGCGGTTTCCTCCTTTTGATCAGTTTGTTTGACCAACTGAGAATAATATCATTTGAACTGCAGTGGGACCAAAAATGTCACAAAGGGAAAAATCAAAAGAACATCAAAGTGTTTAGTTAGAAATGAGAACATAATGTGAGTACGCCATGGGAGAACCACTCCCAAGCTTATCCGTTTATGGGGTTAGGGAAGGGTTGAGTGGTTGTAAATTAGTCATTTTCACTGAGCCATTCAGACCTATGGTATTGGAAATGAAGTCAAACCATTAGAGAAATCAGACAGACTATTGTTCCATGTGAAAAGTTTAACATGAATCCCCTCTCATGTACACATGCAGTACAGTACTTGGGCAAAGTTAGAAGGCAGCCTTATATGATCCCAACGATGCCAAGACAGATCAACTGTGTTGTAGAGTAGAGCTGGCAGTTTTAACCATACCATATGGTTACAATTAAATTATAGATTATTTTGCTGTTTTGAGCCATACAAGCCAGCTATTCCAAGACAGTGAGCACTGATGACCCGTCACACAGAGTCACAGGTGAGAGGGCTGTGACTGCAGTCTGAAACTTGACTGTGAAACCTCTGGATATCGTCGATGAGGGACCATGCTGCCTCAGTACATTCTATGCCTGTCACTACTGGATATGTTGTAGGAGACTTTGGGACGATATTTAATTGTGTTTGCGATGGCCAAAACAGGTATTTTAGGCCAAGAAAGGGTATTTTGGGTTTTTTTTGTGCACAAGCATATGTAAAATTTTAACGCGTCAGTGGTTTGAAGAAAGGTACATTGCCAACATTTATTCTACTGACTGGGCTGGATAAACCAGAGTTTCTCTAAGCAATCAGACTGTGAAACGGAGTAAAAATAAGTGTGTGTTGTGCTCTTTGTATTTTGACAGTAATGTCAGAGTAGAAGACAGATCTTTCTGTCCTTAATTATGCCATATCAGGTCGAGCTGCAGGCGACTAATAATGCTCTAATCAATTGTATTTGTGACGTAAATTTAACCAGACTGAATTTTCTTATCTTTATTAGCTTTATTAGCAATGACCTCTAGACACAAGAGTGTGTAAGCAGAGGAAGACAGATGTTGATATGCACTCACAAATAGTTAATCACACTTGTAAAACCCGGCCAGGGTAAACATTTAGACAAGATGAGTTGGAACAGCTCCAAAGTGTTAAACGTGTGGCAAAAAATATGATACGAGACCAAAATCCTTATTCAAGTGTTTCTGATCATCACGACGCTCGTACGAACAAGTTACTTGTGGGTCCATGTGACCTTTTATTTACAATCCCTGGTGTCCTCATAATTTTGCAGTCAGACCGTAATTTAATCAAATAACCCACAAACCCGCTGCATGGGATTCACGCTTGCTGAGCCTTTTAAATGAGACCATGATGAGCTGTGAGTCTCCGCACTGACACACTGATTGAGAATCAAATGGCTGGTGTGGGATCACACCGGCACGTCTGTGCATGTGCGTGTTTGTGCGGACATCTATTTATGCCGACACAAAAGGTTTGCTCGCTTGCCTGTCCACATTCATTTAGCTGTGTGTCGGTGCGTGTGTGTATGTGTAGCTAATCATTTTAATTTACTCTCCCCGGCTGCACACCAGCCCGTCCACTCCGGCTATCTGTCTCCCATAAGGGACAATTATGTCCACTATGCTTCAAGTGTTTGTGCTTTTGCATTTCAACGCGGAATACAGTACATGTGTCTGTGAGAGTTTCTCTGTCATGGTGTGTGAGTTTGATGATGGGCTTTTGTGTAAATGCATTTGCGTGCGTGTGTGCGTGCGTGCACTCGCCTATCTAAATCATTCTCCATTCTGCCGCTCTGCACACCAGTCCACCTGTCAATCCTGCGCCGAGGTTCTTTTTTTTTTTTTCCCCATGAGGCAATTATCTACAGTCTGGTTCATGTGTTTATTATCTGAATGAATGTGTGTTTGTGTGTGTGTGAGTGTGTGGGGAGGGGGGTGGCATCAGTATCAAACTGCGGATTAGGATTTTATACTGACCTTTATTTCCTCTGGGATCACTCCCCCAGGTATTCCCTACCTCCCAGAATCGGTCTCCCCTTTTCTTCCAAACCTTTCCCCCTTCTCTTGCTCTCCTCCCCCCTTTTTCCAATCTCTTCTGCCCTGTTTCTGTTTTTATCTTGCCTCCCCCTTGCCCCATAACCTTCCCACTTCGCTCTTCTTCCCACATCCATCCCCCTTTCCCCTTCCATCTCCTCTC
>JARJLU010018192.1:0-51041 GCA_030272975.1 Sparidentex hasta
TCACCCTCAGAACCAGACCCAGACACACACCTGACCTTCACCTTCAGAACCAGACCCAGACACACACCTGACCTTCACCTTCAGAACCAGACCCAGACACACACCTGACCTTCACCTTCAGAACCAGACCCAGATACACACCTGACCTTCACCTTCAGAACCAGACCCAGACACACACCTGACCTTCACCCTCAGAACCAGACCCAGACACACACCTTACCTTCACCTTCAGAACCAGACCCAGACACACACCTGACCTTCACCTTCAGAACCAGACCCAGATACACACCTGACCTTCACCTTCAGAACCAGACCCAGATACACACCTGGCCATGTTTTCTTTGTTAGCAGACTCTTGTGTTGTTCGGGTGTTGTGTGTCCTTGGCATCTGTAAAATGTTTCTCATGTATTTCTTTTTTCACATCACGACTCGTAAACTGATTTTAAATCGAACATTTGTGGAAGTTTGTTGGTGCATCACTCAAACAGTCTCACAACAGTGAGGAAGCGACAATTTAGTTCCCATTTTGCAGGAATGTGTGAGTTTGTATAGTTGTAGACATTTTCAAACCATCACCCACGTCGCTGTCGGCCAGGTCAGGGCTGAACGAGCACGCTGCTGGTAAAAAGGTCCAATATGGTTCTGCAGCAGAACAGCCTGACGGAGCGAACAAGCTCACACTGTGTGGCCTCGACTGCATTTATTGGAAACACATTGTTACTTGTGAAGGACCTCGTGTCAAAGATGTGTGATGAAAAGTCGAGGAAAACATTTCTTACGTTGCAGCAGATCACGGCTGAGTCAGTGTAACCTCCAGGTCAAGGGATGCTTGAGAAGTGAAAGGCAGTCGTGGTTAGAGGTTCTGAAAGGCCCGCTGTCAGAGACGGACAAGGTCAGAGCTGCAGCTTTCACTTCTCACCGCCGATTAGTCTGACACTCATTTTCTCCATCTAATCGATGAGTTGTTTGGTCTGAACACTGTTAGAAAATGGTGAAAAACGTTTCATCCACAACTCAAAGACCTTCACTTGACTGTCACGGAGGAAAGAAGCCAGAAAACATTCACATCTAACAAACTGAATTAGAGAATTTTAAGGAAAAAAATGACTTGGATCAGAAGTTAGCAGCAGCCGTCCGTTGCAGCATACTGACGATCGTAGTCCCTCGATTTAATCTACATGTCTTGGACTGTGAGGTCTGAGCACACACACTCTCAGAGACGTATGTCCACCTCAGGTCCATTGTGTGAGCAGGCGTCAGATTATGGATTACCGTCTCCGCCTCAGGGACTCAGAGCCGTCCTGACTACAGTTTATTTAGCTGTTCCTCTACAGTAAGCTCCCTGCATTGATCTCTGTGGAGCTGCTGAAACCTGCCCGCTTTTTGCATTTGCCTTCCTGAAGGCTGAACCTAAATTACCTTCTCCCCTCGCCAGTCATCATTCTGCCGTTGCCCTTAAAGCCCTGCATCGCTCAGAGGACTCGACAGAATCACCAGGTTTTCTACAGCGCCCCGACTCTCCACGCTCACATCCTGACAGGAGCTTTCTGCAGCCGAGAAATGCTTCTTCATCGTCAGAGTCTGAGCGTGAAATAACAAGCGGTCTGTCTGGTTCGGCTGGATCCAGTTCTGTTATGGAAATGGTTCCCAATTCTAAAGTAGGCTGATGTCACGTCAAACCTGTCTGAGTCCGTCTCACTTCATCTCCTTCACTCACAGGCCTTCATCTTTCACTCGTCTTCGTCCTCTTTGTTTCCCTTCCTTCATCTCTCTCCTCTCCGTGACTCTGCGCCTCCTCTTTTCTTCTCCTCTTCATCTCTCTGGAACAGTTCTGCGTCTGTCATTCTAATCATGACAGCTACATCAGAAGTGATAACTTGCATTGCTGGCATGAATATGAGCCACAGCAGTTTACATTATCATCGATGGTTCCACTAAAGTAAAGCAGCGTTGGTGGGCAGTTGGTCCGAATCTGTAAATCACTATTTTTACCAGCTGCTGGTGATGAAATAACACATCCTGCGGCAGAACTCAGGTTCAGCTTTCCCTCTTTTTTTTCACGAGGTGGAGCCTGATATTGAGGCGCCACATCCGAAATCTTGTGCCCAGCGTGCCGTCTGCTTCATGCTGCTCCTTCAGCTGTTGGACTGATAGGGACGGCACTCCCAGGGTCAAGTGGCGAGCGCTTCCCCCTCAGCGAGGATGAAAATGGTGAACAGATGCTGTGCTGTCGGGTCCGTCTGTCTGCCTCACTGTTTGACGGGCCAGTGTGTAGTCAGTCGGTCCGCTGTAGCCTTTAAATGGGCCAGTGTTTAGTCATAGGTTTGAATATTTAAAGTGCCAGTGTTTAGTCGGTCTGTCTCACACAGACTGAGCGACGACACACTCAATCATTCAGCAGTCTCGGCTGCGGCCTCCAGAATGGTTTCGGTCGAATGATTCTGTTGGTATAGATTGAAAGAGATCATTGTGATGTCAGGCTGAGAGTAACGATTATCATCATGATTAACTGATTAATAGTTTAGTCTGCAAAACGTCAAAACACTGTAGAAAATGTTCATCAGCTTCTCAGATGTTTCCCAAAGTCTCTTCATCTTCTGTCAGAAATGAACCAGACGCTGTCTCATTATTTACCAAAGTGTAAAACATGAATATTTGCTGTTTGGTGCAGAACTCACTGGTTCTCTGCTGGGTCCAGTTCCCAGTTAATCAGCCAGTAGAACCTCCTGGACGTTACTGGTCCCACTGTAAACATTCATGTCAGGTCGGTTCTTCAGTTTTTCTGTATTCGATCCATTAAGTAAATTTTGGTTCGTACCAGAAAAAGTTCGATGCAAACTGGAGTTTCTTGATTAAAACTGTTCGGAGTTTTTATCTGTCAGTGTTTTGTTTTTTTCTCCATTAAAATGTTTTCGGCCAATTTTCAGTCAGTCACACTTAATATTTAATGAGCCGCTCTTAACTCGTACTGTCTCAATTACGTATTGGGCAAGTCTGAATTTGTCACTCTATCTTGGCACTTAATGGGCCGGTCTGTTTGGAGTTAATGGGCCCGTTTTTCCTCCATCAGTGCTTATTTTTTAATGGGCCGGTCTTTGGTCTGTCACTTTATCGCTGCGTTTAGCAGGCCGCAGTTTAGTCGATGAGTCCTCCATGTGTTTATTTTTGACAAGCTGATATAAATGTGCTGCTGTTATTCAACACTTAAATCATCGTGTCACTGCACGCTGTGAATTCACAACCCACTGAAGACAATAAATATGTTAATGAGCGACTTCAGAGTGATGCGATGCAGCTAAATAGTCTTCGACCTGTTTGGACGAGCCGGATCAGATACTGATGGATTGGACCGCTGCAGGCGTGATCGCTCCATCATGTGGTGTGATGGTGCTGATGACAGTGTGTCAGTGGGTCCGGTGCTGGTTCAGGCCCGGCAGGTTTCATGTGGTTGTATCGAGTGTGTGTTTCTGTGGCTCCGTGGTTCCGCTCACTGTAAATAGATCTGAAGTTAAAGTGAGATTTGTTCACAGCACAGATGAGTGGATAACACAGCGGTGGTTTAAATGTACCTCTTCAATCCTGAAGCACTTGAAAAATATATACCTCCGTATCAATGTGTAATTGGTGTAATAATTGTGTGCTGATGTGCACGTCTATTAGATAGATGAAGCTGTGAGCTGAACGACAGGTACATTGTCGTGCTGGCTGTAGTGTAGCTGGTGCATTGGGGATTTTAGAGAAGTAAATTCCTGACTTTGAGAATGAAAAATGATGGAACAATTGATCAGTGGACTGAGTTCTAGTCATCATGTTATGTTAGTTAACTAGCCAGTTAATTCCAGGCTGCTTAGACAACACGACGTGACCTCCACGTGGTGTTTATCTGGAACTGTAGCTGTGATAAGAAAATACAAATAAAATGGCAGAAAAGTATTCAGATTTTAGCCTCAGCCAGAAATCACACAGGAGTTTTCACTGATTAGCTCCTCCGTCTGCAGCGGCTCGTCAGTGAAGTGTCGTCCTTGACTGGAATGAAAATGTGGATCGTCTGGGTCCTCCAGGATTCTGATGTCACGTCCTCCAGGTAAAGAACAGGTCCGCTGTCCACATCCTGACAGTCGGCACAACATTCAGCCGGGTCAAACAGCCGACGTGTGACCAGCAGCTGACATCACAGTGAAGTGACTGCAGGTGTACCTGAGGACGGGACAGGTGTCAGGAGGGAAGCTGCAGCTCTGATAAAACCTCCTGACAGGAAACTGCTCCACAGGGTTTTAATTGACCTCGTTGTTTGCCGATCATTAACCGTCACTGAAGATTGTGCTGCGCTCCTGTTATCTGGATGGAGGTCACAGTGTGACAGGAAGCATCACTGCAGAGTTTTAACTTCCTGTCTAAATTCTAGAATCAAGAGAATAATTGATTTTAGGAGGAAGGTGACCGACATGCATCCCCCCCGTGAAGCATCCTGTCCTCCCCTGCCAGCAGAGAGAAGCCCAACATGTTAGTCTAGACTGACTTATTGATCCTTTATCTGAACATGACTCTGACATATGAGTGCTCTAACTGTGCTGTATATTGATAAATCCATGGTGCTGTCTGTGGTGCTGAGGTCGCAGGCAGTTTATCAATCAATCGTCCTGTCAGCTTCCTGTGGGATCTATAGTTTTCTCTAAACTCTAAACTTTAGCTTATTGCAGCAACTAACAATCATTCTCACTGTCGATTTATTCTATTGATTAGTCATCTGGTCCACAGACTGTCAGTAAGTGTTACCATGACCAGGCTTCACTAACTTTACTGAAACCCATCACACAGAGTCTGTTTCCTCCTCCGTCCTTCATCCAGTCTGTACTTCATCGTTAACTTTCAGCCTCGTATGAAGAGACAGTGAGAGGAGCCACTCGCACTGTTGCTCTGCACTCAGATAGACTGAGTCATCAAAATAACTACTTGACAAAGAGTTCAAGAGTACTTGAAGAAATGACATGAGAAGCCAGTAACTTTAGAAATAAGAAAATAAAGGAGAATACTAGAACACAAGCAGTGACACCAGTGAAATCAGTATCAGAGCATCGATTCATGACCTGCTGACTGGAGTTAAAACAAAGTGACTGAGCGTCAGGTGTAAACACGACTGGTGAACAGGTGAGAAATGGATTCAGAATCGTCCACGTCTGCATCGTGATGCATCTGAGAATCGATTGTATCTCCCACCCAGTATTACACACTGTGCAGTACCTGAGTAAATATACTTAGTTACTATTCATCACCTTTGTCGAGCTTCTGTCTGACCAACAGGAGAAGTTTTATCCAAACGGCTGAAACAAATAGTTGTGGTTGAATATTTCATGGAGCCCTGAGGTTATGTTAGTGAAACGGACCCCCTCTGGCCATCCAGACAAGACTTTTCTCTTTCCATGCACTCATTAAAGTTAAACCTGCAGCACACGGTGATCATTTCAGGCATTTTAGTGCTTTCAAAGACCTTAAACTACAACTTTTTTTAAACTTTAAAGAACCCGCTGATGCCCAGACCTCAAGAGCCAAACAGCTAACCTCATGACTCGAATGTAATTTCCCAAAAAGATTATTCTGTTTCTAATGTTTTATCTTCTGGCCTGCACCGGGCCGGCTGAGGTAACTGATAACTGCAGCTCTGCTATAATTTATAATTCTGTTATTATCGTCTGTTCATTAGAGGAGAGAAGATGTCTGCGCTCCGTCTCACTTCCACTCAGTGTTTCCCTCCTCATGTTGACAGACGCTGCTGTGTGAGTCGACTGTTGTCAGGCAGGAAACTGGAGTGCAGCGTCGTCTGCAGGAGGTCGGACGTTAGATGACGGACACAGTAACACTGTGCAGAGAGCTGAGAGAGCTGTTGATGCTCACATGATCAAACCTGCACGTGTGACTCACTTCCTGTTCTCTCTTCACCCTCATACATGAATATGATTCAGTCGAGTCCTTTCATTCCTATATTTCCATCGACTGTTATTCAGATGTCAGTGTGACAAAGCAAAGGTAACGGCAAGTTCAACTGCATCACACTCGATCAATACAAAGAGTCAAAGACTAATGACACACATGACTGAGAGGAACTGCCTGCAGCTTTATTTTGGCTCGGCTCAATAAAACAATGTGAGATAAGATTTTTCATTAAGAAGAAAGTCAGAGACAATGGTTAATAGTGATTTGAACTGCACCCTTAGTTCCGCTGAATTAAATATGCTGCGTGTAATGACTTTTGCCAAAATAAGCCAAAAAAAAAAAAACTGAGGCAGCACTTAACCTTGGCTGCCGGTCTGACTGCTATCTCCGTCCTCAGCTCCACCTGGGAAATGAACTCAATCTAATGAGGAATACTGATTAATGAGCAACGTGACACACAAGGTGTGAGCCGCCATCAGCACAGTGCTCCACCAGGAGGGGTGTGTGTGTGTGTGTGTGTGTGTGTGTGTGTGTGTGTGTGGAGGTGTGTGTGTGTGTGTGCGCGCTCTGCAATTAGTGCTGTTAAAACACAACCAACATCTTTGTGACAGAACACTCCAGGCAGCTGTGACTCAGAGCCAGTGTCTCGTTATCAGAAGGTTGCTGGTTCGATTCCCCTGGTCTGCATGTTTTAGTGTCGTTGGGCAGGACAGCTGCCATCAGTGTATGAATGAATTACTTTAAGTCGATTTAGACAAAAGCATCTGATAAATGTAAATGTAAACGTTTTACAGAACAAAGAAATAATTAAAGCAAGAAAACAATCAACAGATTAATCAATAATGATGATTTATTTTTGGATAGGGACAGTGCACGTTGATGAACATCGAAAATGTCTCTGTAAACATGTCGGATTATAGCAGAGCTGCCAATTTGCATCCATAGTCCCTAAAAAAAAAATAATTAAAAAATACAAATAGAGGAGACAGCAAATAAATCGATAAAAAAACAAGTAGGAGAGACGACACACACATAACACAATACATCACACAGTCAAGGGGATATAAAAAAGCAATAAAAATGAATGTACAAGTATCTTCGGTCCAGCTGATAATGAATGTGATCATTAGTTGCAGCTGCTGTTACTGAGACATTTAACTACCACTGTGTGAAACCTTCTTCTTAAAACTAACTAGTAACTACAGCGGTCGAATCAGAGTAAAAGTACAAAGAAGTACAACATGGAAATAAAGAAGTAGAGTAGAAGAAGCTGAATACTGCAGAGCTGCAACAGTTTATAGATTAATGGATCAGTATCAGAAGGTAAACATGAAGAAATCTGAAGGTACCACTGAAGTTGGATTTGCATTCAGCGGGCTTCTTGCAGAACCAAAGTGGTGAAAATCAGCCGAACGCAGGTGAATGAACACAGACGGATTCTCCCAGATGCTTCTTTGTGGGCTTCATTATTCTTTATTCCCCGTGTGTCAGGGCCGCTCTGCCCGCTGGATCGGCCTTTTCAAGGTGACTAACGGTGAACACGAGGCTGCGAGTGTTCATCACAGGTGGCTTGTTGCCTGATCTTACCTGGGGACAATACCTCTGCACCGCTGCAGCTGCACGCGGGCCGCGCTGCCTGCCAGGCTATTTGCTAAACTGGTGAATGAATTGATTTGCGGGCCGCTATTCCCTGATTGTGTGTGTAGACCAAAGCAATGGGGTCAGAGCTGCAGAGAGATGAATTTATTCACCATTCATCGATCAAACCGTCCAACCAAGATAAGGAGAGGGTGCTGAGCCGAGCAGAGAGAGTCGGCGCTGACCCGGTTATAAACACGGCCGCCCTGCTGACCCACAGGAAGTCTGGTCCAAACTGTTAGAGAAAAGTTTGCCAGGAAATAAGTTTTACTGGCAAACCGCTGCTTTTTTTTTATGAGATACAGAGTGTAGCATCAGTCACAGTGACTCAGTCTGTGAGTAGAAACATCAGAATCATGTGATCGGGTGGTTTTACTGCAGGAGAGGACCGGTTGGACCGGCGGGACCGGTTGGACCGGCGGGACCGGTCGCCCCAGGCAGCGGCGAGCAGCGGGGGTCCAGTTTGTGACGATCTGTGTGCAGGTGTGAAGAAGGAAGGTTGTGTTTGGGAAAGAGAAAATCTAAAGAGCGTCTAAGTTCTCACATTATTCAGAAAACGAGCGACTTCTCTAAAAGACGGAGAAATCATACATGAAGATAATCCTGCTGAGTTGTGGACATTAAACTTTAATTTGACTCTGAACTTGTGACTTTCCCTGACGCCCTTTGTTGACTGTACTGATCTGATCAGTCACATCTGTGCTGCTTTGAGCTTCACTTATTTGGGAAATGAAGTTATTAATATTAAGTAATCAGCAGGTTCTCCACACGTCGACACGTCTGCTCAGACCTTTCAGCAGATTTACTCTTTTGCCTCATCACCCTCTGTGTTCTCACACTTCTTCTGTGGGTTTGTTTGTTTGATGACTTGCTGAATATTGAAGAAGCATTTCAAAGAAGAAAACAATCCTCGCAGTCTCTTGAACTTTATTAGTTGGATGAACACGAGTCTTTGAACAGATATTCCCCCGTGTGGAGCTCTTTCTCTCTCTCTCACTGATGCAGTTGTCATATTTTCAGGCTCAAATGTTCCTCTGTCGTCTGGAGGCAGCAGAGAGCGACTGTACCTTTGAATATCAGAGCTGGTATGAAGTCAAAGGCGCAGGATCTCTCCTGTTATGTAAAGACTGCATCTGTGGGCGGGATCACACCACATGTACACCTTACTTCATGATGAGAGAGGCTCATTTTAAACCACCCATATGTGAAGAGATGTGACTGCTGCACATATGTTTACACAGCTAAGCTAACAGTCGGAGTTATAAAGTGGACAGGAGAGAAGAAACAGCAGAGCCACAGAGAAGTCAGACTGGTTTCTACGTGTTGTGACTCTGTATGTAGACGTGTACGGAGACGTGCCGACTTTATATGACTCCAGTGGTGTAACTCGCCCTGCAGTCAGCTGCTCAGCAGCCCTGTTGGCTGTGTTGACTGATGGAGACGGTGGTGGAGCTCTGTGGACTGAAGGTGGAGGACTAACACCAGCCCGGTTACAGCTGCCTGGTTCCCTGTATGGAAGCTTCTGTGCTTCTGCTCCTTCATTCTGTTTGAAGCTCTTCTTCATTTGCAAACATGAGACAACACAGAGTCTGACAAAGGTCTCGTCCTCTCTTTGGCATGTTAATGCATCAGGTTAAATATGTAGCTGATTACTGCTGCGGCTTTTAGAATAAGAAAGGCTCAGCTGGTTGTCTCCCTTCACATATTTCCCTCCACCCGGCTGCATGTTGACTCTGCGAGCTCCATTTTCCACCCTGATAGGAGGAGATTTTCCACTGGGCTGACAGGAAGTGGCCGTCGTCCTGACTGCGCTAAGTGACTCTGTTGGTTTATGCTCTTTCAATAATGTCACGCTCGGCGCCTGTTTACTTTGGCCCCACAAACTGGGAGATGCCTGGGTTGCTTTTTTTATTGAGTTTCCCTTCCGGAGCCTTGAGAAGCTCCAGTCTGACAGATTTATTTGGCCGAGTTGAACGTGACACCGGCAGCAGATAAGTGATGTGTACTCACAGCCTCCCCTCCCTCTGTTCTGTATCGCTCTTATTCATTCTGTACTGTTTCTAATCTGTGAGGGACTCTGGGAGGCCGTCGAACACAGCGCGCTACGTGACTGTGCAGCTCTCTGTGTGTGGATGAAGGTACAGCTGTCTGATTAGCGTGGGTGGTTTGAGTTGGTGAAAAGGTCGGAGGTCATTGACTTCATTGAGTTCCGGCCTCATGGATTTTGTTTCACCTCTCCCTGCTGGGTAATTGATTGGATTGCCAGTGCTTATGATTAATGGCTGCGTTCAGGCACGCATGTGGGCCTCTAAACAAGGAGTCCGTCAGAGTGGACCTGCACAGTCCAGCCGCCCTGTTTGTTACTGTGCAACATGGAGGCTGTAGACTGGACTCACACGGACCAGAACCTCAGACATGTTCAGAGTGAAGCTGTATTTTAGTACCACAGTAACATGGTCTCTGCTGACTGGCTCACTGTTCAGGTTTATACTTCACTAATATTGTAGTTATTAGTCTGAGGGGAGACAAAGAAGGACGGAGACATCAGCGACCGTCCCGCCTCCAGCTGGTCGCTGGTTTTCACCTGCGTGGGTTCAGAACTCTGTTTCTGCTCTTTTTCTGTTTTTGTTTTTGTTTTTTTTTTTGGTGCAGCTGACACAGAATCTTCTTCCCTCACATGCTGATTTGGAAATTAATTACCATGGCAACAGTAGACATCCATCCATCCATCCGTCCATCCATCCATCCATCCATCCATCCATCCGACTCCCTGCCTTGGTGGTTTTCATCCATCCATCCATCCATCCGACTCCCTGCCTTGGTGGTTTTGTTTAATAAAAACAACATTAGACTCTTGGCTTTGTTCCTGGAAGACAAAAGTCATAATTGATGCAATCACAAGAGGGTCATTTATTTTAGACACTGAGCTGACAGAAAACAACACAATATTTCAACATCATTCTCTCGTCTCAGCTCAAACTCCATATAACTGAACACTCACTGTCAGGATTATTGTGGATCAGAAACATTGATCTCCTCCTCTGGATCGTTTCTTTTCGCCTGCCCTGATTTAAAAGACATCACCTCGTCATGGTAACACCACACCAGACTTCATAGTGACGGGCTTTGCATCCTCAGCTGAAGGACGATGCTTTCACTGATGGATGCTGTGGTGTTGGTCAATATAATGGGCTGTCAACAAATGGTGCAAGCGATCCAACATCCAGTGGTCCAACATAAATCATACGGAGACTTTTCTCTGAAGATAAACGGCAGATTAACAGTAGGACGATCCAAATGGAACAGGATGAAGAAGCCTTTGCAGACAGATAGATGACTTTGATAGACGTTAAAGTCACTAGACAGTAATCAACAAACCACTGTTTGTAATTTGAAGAGGCACAGACGCTCCTGGTCCTGGTGACAGGACAGGAACTCCATGACAGTCAGGTGAAGTGTATGAGTGTGATCGCATGCTGAGGTAAATAACATCTTCATCAATTCAAATCAAGTCAGCAATCAGTTTGGGATCTCTGGTCCTCTGGACACTGAACCTGTAAACTGTATCAGAGATGTAAACTTTGAAAAAATAAATCTAGTATTAATTAATTACTTAATATTATTAAAAAGATCTTCAGTACGTCTTTGGACACAAAGAAAAAGTCCTGAGCTTTTTTTTATCTAACAACCTGCTGGTTCATCAAAAATCTGAACACCAACACATTTGTAATAATGTTGAAAATCTGATTGTAGATTATTATTATTTTTTTTTATAGCTCATTGATTTTGATACTATCACATGAGGATACTGCATCATTTGAAACACCTGGTGTTGATACTTTTAATGAGCTTATTGAATTAAAATCTCATTGTTAACGTCTTGTTGGAGGATTATTCCAAGCTAGTGCTGTTTTATAGCTTTGGTACTTTGGATGCTATCAAATGTTTCATCATCATCATCATCAACACGTGGTGTTGAAACAGCTTAAATGTTATAAATGACACACGCGGAACATTTAAATGTCTGTTAAACCAGGTAAAGAGAGACAAACCCTGAGTGTTAATGTGTGCTGGGTGATATTCTGAGCTCCAGCTCTTTACTGGACTTCTTTATAGCCGACATAAAAAGGTTTGGAGGGTGCAGCCTGCTGCATACACAGATCTCTGAACCCTATCTTGTTCTTTCATTTCTCCCCTCTGTGTTGATGTGTTTCTGCAGGATTAGTCTGCATAAAGCATCATCTCTTTTGCATTACCGTGCCGGGCTGCGAATGAGAAGCAGCGGCCATATATCTGCAGCGCATTACTAACACTGCGGCCTTTCATTTGACTCTTTTTGCAATAACTCTCCAGTGCCGAAGGAGCCGGCAACATAAATTTTGAATCAACCTGTATGAAGTTTAAAGCAGCACACACATGCGCCCATGCACACACACACACACACACACACAGACGCACACAGACGCACACAGACGCACACAGACAAACTTCCTCCAGGGGCTGAGGAAATTAATAATTCACATACATTTCTGGCACTTCTTATGTGTTCTCTTTTATGATATCTCCGAAAGCCTGAGAAAGTGAGCCGATGGGAGGCAGATCTGTGGAATCATTACAGCCCAGCAATAACGCTGCAGCCCGCTTAATGAAGTAGAAGATGGATTGATGCTGGGCAGGGTTATTGCTATTCAGAGAGCCCTCCCCATCACTCTGCTGAGGGTGAGCAGGACACCGAGAGAGGCGAGCAGAGAAAACAGAGGACACAGAGGCTAATGAAGGGACCTCGCTGGACATCCATGGCAGCGCTGAGTCTTTCCCACAGAGCAGATTCTCCCTCCTCCTCCTCCTCCTCCTCCTCCTCCTCCTTCCCTCTCTCTCCTCCTCCTCCTCCTCCTCCTCCTCCTCCTCCTATTATCTGCCATGCAACAGCGCCTGATTTAGGAACGCTCGCTGCTGCGAGGCCTCCTCCACACAGGCCTTGTTTATCACCCAGGATGTTTCCTCTTCGACAGACACGCTGCCATGAAAAAAAGATGAGAGCTGCGTCCTTTTACCCTCATTAAAACTGGACCATTTCCTGAACATACAGTAAGCTCCCCGTGCATCGCGGCGCTTCACTGAGATAACAGTCGCAGGGTTTATCTTAAGAGCCCACACTATCGCTGGCAAACTATTAAATCAGGCTGATGGCTTATTAAAGTTTTACATTCAAGTTTTTCTCCTCTGTAATGGTCAGAAACTCCACATCCATTTCCAGATAAACACATCTGAATCCCGCTCCGTCTCCTCTCGATGCTTTGCTTGTTTTATAGGCTGATAGTGCGTCTGTGTGTTCCCTTTGTTCACTTCCTAACTGCACTCAGGGTGAGTGATTACCCTCTTCAGACGAGGCAACAAATGTGACCGTCTGAGAGTTTTCCTGTCTGCAGTGATCGAAGTGACCCTGAGTTTGTCTCTGCCACGTGATGCAGCAGACTGCAGGAGGAGGACGGAGGTGAAAAAGATTTTAAAAGAAGCAATTTCACATCTTAATGGAACGTTTTCATTCATTTATTGGTGCACAAAAAAGATGGAAAAAGTGAAGCAAATGACACAAATTCTGGCTCAAGTCACAATTCAACGTAATCAGTTACTTATTACTTGTTATTCATTCAGCTGCAACTTCACTGAACAGAGACACCTGAAAAAAGTTTGATCCATATTTGTTTTTATTGAACATAATTCTCTTGTTGCCATATTGTGTAATATGGATTAACAGGGGTCTGATACAGTCAGTAGACCCTGTAGGTCCTCATCATTCCAACAAATTAAACTTCTGGTGGCAGGAACATGAAATCACATGATTACAAAACATGACAAATCCAAATTTAAAGGAAACTCTTCAGAACAGACGTGATCTGTGGTTCAAATACAGCTTGATTATATTACTGAATGTGTGCAGCTCATCCTCACCTGTTAAAGATATAACATGTAGCATGTCCACACTAAAATATTTAGAATTGTTGATTGTTTTATATATTGCTGTGTTGTGTACTTACATGAACCACAAAGTCCCACAGTATTGGTATATCTTGTTTGGTCGCCTGTCGCTGTAACTTCCAGAGAGAGTCAGAGAGTGGATGAAGAGGAGAAGAGGAATGAAGTCGCAGGACAGACGATACGCAGACGTTTGTCCACATCTGTCCTTCACTTCAGTTCAACATGTGATGTCAGAGGGTCACCAGCCAGCGTTTACAAGCTGTTTAATTTGAGTCAGTGAGTGAAACCTGGGGACACGCTCCGCTCTGTCAGATCTACCTCTGGGATTCAGGAATCACTCTTGAGAAAATTTCCTGTAATTGCTGCAGATTTCTGCTTCTGCCCAAAATCTCATGCTACTCATGTCTTTGGTGTTGTTTTGATTGAGAGATTCTGGCAGCAGAAATGACACACTGTGAGTTAAAGTGGCCTGTTGAGACGTTCACTGTTCACACATTCAGAGACTGTAAGAGAGTCGATCTCACCGTCTGCTGCGCCGCTTTTACCTGGAGTTGTTTTTGTTTCAGTCGCTGCTGTAGTTTCAGTCTCAGCTCTGCTTCACTCCGACACATTTCACTGGATGCAGATATAATGGCATGTTTTCATCAGAGCCTCCATGTCTGACAAAAACCATGTTTAACTGACACACAGTTCACAAGTGTGAGATGTCACCACACAGGAAACCACACCATGTTTTCACCCTTTATGAGCTGAAACCATTAAGTAACAGTTGAGTTAAAGACCGAAGCTTCTCCACATTGTGGCCTGTTAACTGTCGGCTGTCTGCACTCTGCAGTTTGTGAACCATTTTCAAAGACATAACTGGGGCTGGAGAATGGTTTGCAATATGTAAAGCATGTATAAGTACACAGTTTAATGGGATGGAACATGCAGAGCTGCTGTTATTCTCTCTTTTATGTGCTTCTTAAAGATCTGTAACATAGAACATTATATTTTGTCCGTGCAGTCGGCTGCAGTCACACTGAAGCAACAAAGACAGATGCTGCGTCGTCTTTATGCTCCCTGTTCTACACCAGCGCACCAAGCAGGACATTATAGATGAGCACAGGTGATTTTTAAGGAACTTATGTGAAGCATTTACTTCAGTCTACTCTGGTAAAATTAAACATGTGAGTCATGCAGGTGCCAGTTCTGCCTCACCTGTCCTCCTGTGTGACTGTTCAAACAGCTTGAAATGCAAAGATGATGATTAGAATTAAGCTTATTTTCAAAATAGGCAAATAACTCAAGAGATATCTTGAAAATAAGCTTCCATCATTCCATCTGATCAAGTTTAAAAGACAGATACATGTTTAGTCGACTGCTCTCATTCTATCACAAACTGTTCCTGCTGAATGTTCAGTCTCTGAATACATAATTTGATTTCTGCCAACAAAGCAATCATGTTTTATATTCATAGAAAATAAAACTATTATCTTCCACCAGCCAAACAAATAAAATGTCTCCTCTTCATTTAGCCGGAGGGGAAAATGTGGGGAAACATTCAGCGACAAATCCAGAGGGAGAATGTTTCCAGCTGAATACCTCCAGGTCTGTTTATGTGGGAGATGAAACGCTTGTATAACACTGGCATGATCCTCACTTTCCCCGAGAACAGACGACTCCTGAATAGCTGCATTCAGCCGTTGAATATTCTGAAGTCACGCTGACGGAGGATATTCACCTGAAAGCATCAGGCCGGCCGGACGCTGCGGTTCAGCCCGGCCGCAAAACCTCTGAAGCCGATCGGCCCGCTCCGTTCACGCACTGATATCAAAGCTTTGCTCAGGCATTAATTTTTAAAGTTAACTCTGACCACAGGCCAACAAATATTAATGCCTTCTGCACCACAAACGTCAGGTAGCTTCTCGCTTGTGAATGTTTAAGCAGAGAACACGCTGCAGCTGCTGTTTGCTGAACAGGATGCAGACAGTGTTGTGCACAGTTTGGCAGAGTGCTGTGAGGATCGACAGTCAGTCCTGTGGTTAACAGTATGTATATACGAGTGCTGTGCATCCTGTTCTTTAACCGCCGGTTGTTATGCATGATGGCGACTATGTAAATGGCGTGGGGTGTATTCGTTAGACAGGTGTGACCTTTTCCCGCAGATCGTTAGTTACCTTGACCTTTTGTCAATAAGGGCATAAAGATTCCTGGTCCAAGTGAACCTGAACTTTGCGCCGGTCTACTCCATCACCGCTCCGACGCTGACACCTCCTTTTCTCACCGCTGACCTTTTTAGGCAGCGAGCGAGCAGTTGTCGACACATGGATTGAGATAATGTATGCCGGCAGATGTCTGACAGCCGTACGACCTGAGACTGCTCTCTTGATTAGAGTGTTTTTCCTCTGTGTTGCACAGACGAGCTTTATTTCCAGAGTCTCTGGTGTGTGACAACATGATTAGATTATGTACGTTTGCAGAATATGTTCACAAAAGGAATGCATTAAAGCTCAGCGACTACATTCTCTGACAGATAGATCAGATGGTACTTGTTCGCTCACTGGGTGGCTGCTGGAGACGGAGCTAACTCTGATTTATTGTTTGACGTTGGCTAAAATGATTTTAATCTTGTTTCTTGGAGAGAGTAAAGTCTTCACGCTGCCTTTAACTAGCGTAGTGATGGAAAGAACCAAAGTAGCTTCTACTTAAAGCCTTGACAATAACAATGAGTAAAACAAAGACAATGAAAATACTTTTATAAATAGGAGCCGTCAGGTGAGATTCTGGATCAAGGAGTGTGTTTAGTTCAGTTGCTCAGCAGATGAAACTAAACTCTGCCACAGTGACAGTCTGACATTCACACTTATGAATCCAAGAAACATTTCATCTAGACGCCGACTTTACTTTCATTCAGACACTTTAACCAGTTTGTTGTGTCCATCAGTGTTTTGCAGTGACCTCAGTCTGTCTGGGATTTGACTAATGAGAATCTCATCGACCACAGACTCAAACATGCGTCTGAGAAGGTTCATCATCAGTGTGGAGGGTCTGATGTTTGGTTTCAATACTTCAATGTTGATGTTTTAATCTTCTTGTATTTATCGTTTCAGTTAATTATTGAGGACAAAGTATTAAATTACAGTGATTAACCTCGAACAGTCACACGGTTTAAACACAACACTGACTCTGTGTTTCTCTTCTTCTTCTCTCCGGCCTCCTCCTGATGTCCTCCTGATCTCCTCCTGATCTCCTCCTGATGTCCTCCTGATGTCCTCCTGATGTTCTCCTGATGATGTCCTCCTCGCTCTACCTATGAAGCAGGTGAGTACAGTTACTCCTGCATCTTGTCTGTGTTCCTCCGTCACGTCGCAGCAGTGAGGACGTGAGCTCTGCATCAACTTTCTTTCCTCTCTGTCTCGGTTTTCATCCTCACCTATTGTGTGCTCGTCTGTCTGTCTGCCTGTGAACTGCAGGCTGTTTATGGTGATTTCATGTCTGCGTGCTCAGACAGGCTGCAGCCCGTCACGCTGAGAGGTTGTTCAGGTTCAAGGAAAACTTTCTCAAACCATCTTGAGCAGCACGTTCAGTATCTGGACTCGTAACCAGTGGCAGCAATTAGACGAGATCTTCATGTCTGAGATTTCAAGTTGAACCCCAGTCTGAAGCAGACCTGGTGCCGCCCTCGCTCGGATGTGTCTCAGAGCAGAGTGCCAGTTTAGACGGCCAGGTCGAGGTCTGCACAGGTACCTGGAGAGCTTAGATCATTATACATCTCTCCTGAGGTCTAACAGACAGTTGAGAGTTGATCCATTTTTCCTGAAAGCTTCTTCTCAACCCTGCATCTTTGTTTCCACGCTGTCTTTCCCACCTCACTTCCACATTAAACTGCTGAGACTTAATGTGTTTCCTATGACACAGTCCAGGTGCCTGAAATTAAGTGTCTGAAATTAAAGTCTTGTAACAGAATCATTAAATATGATGCACATAGTTTTTGTCATGTTCAGGGACAAGATGTTTGTGAGGGCGGTTGCTGGCCAGTGACCTGATGTGCCAGGTTACAAAAATGACAAACCGTCTGTCCATCACCGTCTTTACATCCATACATACGTAAAGTCTGACAGAAGTGATGCTAGCAGCTAAGCTAACCTCTGCAGGAGCCGCTGTGTTGTTTGAAATCGCTGGTCGTCACACCTGAAGCACACCTGTAGAATGAGTCATCACCACGCCATCAGATCCTCCATCCAAATGATTAAATACATCCAGATATACAAATCCACATGTATTCATATCACACAGACTCCAGAAACATCGTTATGAATACACACAACAATACAAACACATTAATAAACAAACCTGGAGGCCCGTCGAGCTGCGTAAATATCCAACACAGACGATGTAACATCACCTTAATGCTCTCAGATTAATGTGTCCGTCAACAGCACAGACGGGAAGATGTACTTCCTGAGTGAATATGTAAGCAAAGATGAAATAATGACCTGAATCATATTTGTGGCAGTTAAATTCACTTCAAGCCTTTACCGCTGATGACGTATAGATGTCTTTGTGAATTGTCGTACATCATCTGTTCATTTTAATTATGGCTGAACTGGAACACAGTCAGAGAGCCGGCCGGCCGTCAGAGAGCCGTCAGACAGCGTCCACAGGCCGCCGTTGACACTGACAGAAACTTCTGCCATCTGAAGTCGGGGAGCAGAGCGCGAGGTCGTCTGACAATCTGAGTTAAACATCTCTGAGAAATGTATACCAGCTGTCTCTGTAGCCTTTGTGTGACGCCTCTCCCTGGAAGTGTCGAGCCTCAGGTCCCCTCAGCAGGAGGAGGGCTGAAAGAAAGAGGTCAGAGAGATTGACTGAATCAAGATTAAGCTGCCATCGCAGCACCCGGGCTTAAATGTGCAGATGAGAGCACAAAGCCCAGAAGTAATTTTACAGATTGCTCGATGTAGCTGCTCTGCGCGTCAGTCGTGGGGACGGTAATCAAAACTCCCCCATCGCCGACACGGGAGCAGTGTGACGGTAACAGCTTCTCAGGTTCACGTTCACCTGGTTGTTCTCGGGAAGATGAAGTCTTTTATTCATGTCGGTGACGGGACTCAGAACTTCTCTGCGTCCGTGTCGTGGGTGTAAAAGCTTCGTGGACCTTGTACAGCTGCACTCCAAATATATGTGTAATTAAAACCTCAGCAACGTCTTATTTTTCACTGGATCGCTTCAGACAAGAGTGAGATTGAAAATAAGAAGCGTTGCAGTGTTTAACCAGTACAAGCTGTGACCTGAACATTCACTGAGCCCACGGAAAGACAGACTCAATAGATATCACACAAAGACAGAAAACCTTGAAAAGATGAATTGATGGATATATACATAACGTCTTTGTTTCTACAGAATATGGGTCATTTCATACCAACTCATCCACAATTCACAACGGCTTCATGTTATGGATTTTCTTGATCCTACAGCTGAACTCCTGAAATCCTTTTCAATCATGTCAGAGATTGTTTGCATGTGTTTTCTCAGCCTCGCCTACATCGTATCTTTGTACGGATTATGTCGAAATGTGTCCGAACATCCAGGAAACCCCAACCAATGTTTCCAATATGGATTCATTTTGGATGTTTGCAGTCATTGAAATAATAATGAATCATTCTTTATTTTCAACACAGTTATTCGGTCCTGCAGAACATTTGTATTTACATCACCTTCACTGGTTTCATCTCATTGTTGCATCTTTGATCCGTGTCGACCGGAAGGTTTTCTGTCTTCATGTGATTGATTCCTACTGAGTCAGTTTTCTTTGACTTCAGGATGTTTGTATTCTACAGCTGGTGATGATTTGGTTTATTTTCATTTCTGACAGTCGTAGCTCAGTTGGACTGGAATGACCGTGTGCTAATGAAGACCCGGTACTTCTCTGTTCTGCAGAATCAGACTCAGAAAATCCATCAGAACATACGTTTCTGTTGAGCTAATATGCAGATATTAATTACTCTAAATGATCTTCAGAGGAAACTTTTCATATGTGTTTCATGACAAATGAAAACAGTTACTTTTGTATCATCTGACAGGACGTTAACAAAGGTTCTAATTAAACAGATGCCATCTCTGACTTTACTGAAGTTAATAATCCATCTGACCTGCAGCATTTGTAATATCAATGATTAACAATCTTCTGGGGAAATTCTTAATCCTGTTGGGGACATTTTCTCTCTATAATTAGCTTGAAAAGGTTGTCCGGGAAGAAGATCAGCACAACTTTGGTAGATCAACTTCCCCAGTGGCTCGTCTCCGCAGCCCAGAGATCTGTCGGTCAGTGATAATTTTGGAACAAAGCAGCGACGGGGAATAATTCACTCGACGCTTCACGCTGTTCCTCGGCTGTCAGTGTTCCCCGTCTTTAACTTCTCCAACAGTGTCTGTTCATCAAAGACTCTCCGGTGTTTCAGGAGAGCTCCTGCAGCGCCGAGCGGCTCTCCTCCCTTGATCGGCACCTTTTCCAAAGATCCAGACCTCCCAGTGAGCTCATTAGCACCATGAGACGATCAGGTGGACAGAAATTTAGTTGTTTCAGCTCAATTAAAAGCTCGCCATCCTTTCTCATATCCCCCACTCACAGGAAATTGTCAGATTAAACTGTGAAAAGGAAATTACAGCTTCGTTATGATAACTCCAGGTCTTATATGAGGTCCTGCACGTCTCCTCGTCGATCTCCTTCCTCTCTGATGTTTCTGTGTTGAGCAGCACTCGTTTCTTCTTCTGTGCAGTTGTGCTTCTTCTTGCCAGAAAACATAAAATGCATCTTTTCCTTTTCTTCCACCGCAGATTTTTCCTGGGAAACCTGCCCAGCCCCGTGTCTTTAGATGAATACATGGAAGAAGTTGGCAATCGGTGTTGTTTTTTTCCATTACAGAGACATTTTTCTATCTTGTTTTCCAGCTTTTGTATTAATATGCCAGGTTTAATTAAGAACAACCTTTGTAACAGCGACGTGTCTGACAGGTAGAGGAGCAGCAGAGCTTCAGACGATGTTCCACTGGTGCTGCCTTCACTTTCTCCACCGTATGAAGGATAAATCGCTGGGTTGGAAATGTTCTGCATCAGATGATTGATGGCTGAAAGCTTGAGTTGATTTCCTCTGTGATTTTTGTTCTTCATTGCTCTCGTGGCTGCAGCTCATCTAATGCATGGCGATGACATCATGATCACAGTGACGGGATCGTATCACGTCTCGAGGGGCACCTGGGTCCCACGTTTCCAAAAAAATGGTTGTAATGTAAAACAAACAAGTGACTGAGCAAAGCATTTACAAAAATATACAATTTACTTTTAATTAAGATTTAATGCTGATTGTGTTTTTGCTGCTGATGAATACAGAAGCTGCTTCTCTCCCGCTGCCAGGAAACTGATAAAGCTCGAGCGTTATTAATGTTTTCTCAGGTTTGCTGAGCGTGCAGACTTCTTTCATTCGGTTCACTGGATTATCCGTGTTATACTGCAGCACAGTACAAATACTGTTTTGTTGTTAATGGCTCAGTTCTTAAGGGGCTTCCCAATTAAAATCCCCCTCTGGCTGATGCAGCGAGGAACAGATGCAGGATCTGGCCTTTCTGTTGATTTACATACGGAGTGTGAAATACTGTGTAGGTACAAGAGAACGGGGGGAGAGACTATTTGTTTCTGTGTTGTTCCACTAATAAACTGGGCTGAAGCACGGGCCTGATTGGACGACAGATGGAGGTGGAGGAGGTGGAGGTGAAGTCGCTGCAGTGGTGAATGCATCTGTGAAGCTGTGATTGGCCGAATCAGATGCTGTGGATGTGAGTCCTGGTTAGAAGGAGGCGTCAGGTGTAATCAGGTGCTCGTAGGGACACAGGACCGCACAAACTGTCACAATAAGCAGGCGGCGTGTGAAGGCGATGTCACATTATTGTGATTTTCTTCCGATGGAAAGAGGATAACTGCAGTGTGATCAGAGCGAGGGAGTCGCCACAGTCGCCGCACAGGAAAGTTTGTTTACCTTGATGATACGTTAGAGTTCATCCAGACTGCAGTGAACGCTGCTCGCTCACAGAAACATGCAGCACAAAGTGTTCACAGCTTCTGGGCCAGAAATAAATGAGTTTGGAAGCTGACAAGTTGATTCTCAGATGGAAAATTTCTCCACGACCAGACGTGTGAAACAAAGTGGGCGTGTCCTATTCTTGTAGTCATAAATGTGGCCGCGTGCGATGAGCCGGCGCCGGCTGAGTCCGACACAAACAAGACGGACTCGCTCATGTCGATGAAATGTTTGCACTCCGCCTGGTCGTCTCCTTCTGTGACACAGTGAAGCTTTGGACCGTCTGCCACAGTCTTTTGCTCTGTGACGTGTTGCAGCAGGTCACAAACCCAAACCACTGATGTGGAAACACACGGGAACACATCAGCATCAGCTCAGTCCTGCAGCTCTCGTTTCACAGCTCAACACGAGGAGAAATGTTCAGTAAAGGGTTAAAGTACCACAACAACTAATAATGGACATAATGTACTACACTGTGTGAGTCACTGTGATCAGTGGTCAGAACATTAATCATCCTTAAGAAGAAGCGTCGTGTCGCTTCAAGCTTCATGTCTGTGACCCGTAGCAGAGGCTTTGTTTTCCTAATGAGATATTTGATGGTCATTTTGTGGTTTGGTTTGTGTTCTGCGTTGTTGAATCCACAGCAGAATGCAGAACGGAGGTGATGATGTGAAGATAGGAGTATAATTGGCTGAGCTGTTTGTGTGAGTGATGGTGATGATCTGAAATGTTCTCGCCACCACAAATAACCAATAAAGAAGCTGTGAGACGGCTAAAATATCTGGTTGTATAACTTTTATTGAGACTGATTGGAATTTGTTCTGCGTTCAGTCAAAAATATGAATCTGCTTCACCTCCTGTTGAGACGGCATGTTTCATTTCATTCATAATGAACGTGCTGACGGTTTATAGACGCTCTGTGGACTGTGCAGTTTGTTTCACTTTACTTACTGTAAAATTCATATATTTTCAGTTTTCTCTCTAAAAAGGAAACCAAATGAGAGCTGCAGTGAATGTTTTCGACCCGTGTGAGCCGCAGAACAAACTGAAGCAGTGACAGACGGTGACAGAGCTTTTCAAACAGCTTCATCATGTTTTAATTTAAGTGTCGTGTCATAATTTTACACATCTCCAACTAAATCAGAAATAAATTCATTTCCACTTTGAGTTTATCTTCACAGTCTTCCTCTAACATTTAAACAACAGAGATGATCATTATGAATGGAAACGTTAATGTCTTGTCTCTGTGGTCATCATCATGTCTGATCTGTTGGTCTTTGTGTTGCTTCACAGAAACCTCTCTGTGTTTTCTGCACCTCAGCAGCAGTCGTTTGTCTCAGGTGCCCTGCAGAGGTGCAGAGTCTTTGTGGGTCACGCTGGTTGAAGCCGTGCAGCTCCGTGAATACAGAATTCTCTTTAAACACGGCACGAGAGCCGAGCCTCAAACAACCTGCAGAGCTCCGTGTTGTAGAGAAATCTATCTCGGAGCGAAGCACAGACACGTTCAATAATCTGACCTGGAGATGAGACGCGTCAGGGCCCCGGGAATAAATCAATATTACTGTAAGATTATAAATGGTTAAAATGACTTTTAGATTTTGTTATTCAGAGGAGGTCAGTCTGTTCTTTGCCTCAGCTCTGTCCAGACTTTAAGCCTGTTCCAGCTCAGCGTTTTAGTTTTATGGCCTCTAAATTCTGTTCTCTGTTCTCAGTAATGCTGTTTCCAGAAACATCAAGCAGGTGAAAACCTCTGATTGACCTGCTGAATGCTACCTGTCCAGCAGCACGCAGCAGAAACACACAGTCAGAAGCAGCTGGTGAGCAGGTGGAGTCTGTGGAGAAAAGAAGAAATCAGAGTGAATATTGGTCCTAAAGCTATCAGGTGAAGATATTTCACCTGATAGCTCCAGATGGATGCTGACGTGTCCTCAGGATGTGTAAATGACAAACATGAGCACTTCAGCAGGACGAGGTCGCCGACTGTGTCTCTAACTCGTTGTGCCGTCCCTCAGAGGCCTGAACAATCAGTCAGATCCAAACCGCCCGGTCGTCCTCAGGGTCGTCAGGGAGATGGAAACCAGATCCACAGAAACATTTTGCATCGGTTATTCTGCTAATAAGAGCTGCGAGAGCGGATCAGTGGGTCCTGCTTATTTAGGTCGTCTATAATGTGACTGTTCAGACCCGACAGAAGCAGGTTCTCCATAACTGAAGCCGTGTTTTGGTCTCTGTTCAGACTGCAGTGAGCGCTGCGTCCAGAGAGAGAAGCTGTTTTCTTCTCTGCAGGCTTGTTTGAGTTCAGGAGAGCTTCTCTTTCAGCAGAGCAGCCTCGTGGACACATGCAGTCAAACCAGACAGCTTCATGCTAATGAGCGAGTGTCACAGCAGCGTAGTGTTTGTATTCACCTGCTTCAGCTTCACTCAGGTGATGAGGCTGAATGTGTTTCTGCTGCAGATCACAGACAGCAGATAAGTTACACAAGCTGTTTTCTGTTCTTAAAGAAGTGAATCAGCTCGTGGGGTCGACTTTGTCTAAACTGACCTGAGGTGCAGAATTCAAACCCAGATGAGTTTCCTCCGTGCAGCCGTGATCTGCAGTGACATCTGTGACAAACACGACCTCCAGTCTTACATCTCACCAACTGCAGGCTATTTCTGCCTCAGCTGAAAGCCAGAATCCACACACACACTTTCTGTCTCTGACTTGTAAAAATAACACGCCGTGTTTCTGAATCACTTTCTGACAACGTGTGGGCAGAAGGAAACTCTAAAAACCTCGATTAACAACTAGTGTGTCACAATCTGCTCATGAACTAAAGTTATACACTCGTTTTATTGTTGAATTCTCCTGCAGCTCGTCTGTATATTCATGTGATCTGAGACAGGCTCTTTGAATATCAGCGGCTGGACTGGGACTGTGAGAACGTGTCTGTTGTTCCGTTTCATATATGACCAGCAACATATGATCTCCAAACAAAATCATGTTGCCATGGTGATAGGCAGGCTAGCTGTGGCATGTAGCATGGAGCTAACAGTCAGTCACCTGAGTCTGAATGAGAATATGAAACAGATATTTCTGTGTGCAGAAGAAATAAATGTGAAGGAGAGCGACTGCTGGACTTAACATTCATCATGTGAACACAAGCTTGACTCCAGATGAATGCTAATGTTGCTGCGAGACTGTTTGCTCACATTTTATCCAGAACAGCTTGATTAAACATTAATATGTTGGCGGCTGTGAGTCTGTCAGATGGTCTTTGATGGTGAAGAAGCCGGCTGAAATAATAACAAGTAAAAATTGTAAAATTTAGCAGAAAGCCGCTCTGCGAGGTGTTCCAGCGGCTGGCTCGCCTCCTGTACGTCTGACTGGTCTTTAACTTTCACTGGTCACTTCTGGGATCTTTTCTTCTTGATCTGTGGACGTGTTGAGTCGATGAAGCTCGTCCTGTTCGCCTCTTTACACACACTGGATTTCTTTGTTCCTGATGAAATATAAAGTGAATCATTTCTTTCTCCAACTTTATTTTTAGCTTAATGAGTATTCAGTCCATCACTGCAGCCCGGACTGAAATATCACAGTTACTACCTGGATTGACAGGAACTCTTGTGCAGACAGTCATGGTCCTGCAGTGACGATTCACACTGACAGATTATTTGTTGAAACTAAAGGAGAGTGGCAGCAGATCGGTGCGACATCCGCAGTAATGCAGCGTTGTACGGACTGTGGTGGTGAAGAGGAAGCTGAGCCTGAAGGTGAAGTTATGATTTATGTTGAACTTCTCTGTCTGTGATCACCTCTGGTCTTCTGGAAGGGACTGAACAGAATGAGACTGTAGACAGAAGAGGCCGAACTAAGTTTTCCTTCACTATTTGTACTGACAACAGTCCGTTGATTTGGTTCAGACATCTGATCAGGATGACTCCCGGGTGACTGGAGTCGACCCAGAAAACAGTGTAGAGATAAGAAATGTCATGAACACTTCAGGACAGGATGGAAAATGTTGCTGCAGACCAACGACTGGATGAACCTGCTGACACGGTGATACATGGAGGAAACTGGATGGATGGATTTCAGTTAAATGACGTATAGATGTCAACAACCCCTGGACTTCTCCTTTAATGTCCCCATCAAGTCAGCATTCCACATTTATAGTCCACATTAATCCACAGATCTGTCTGTATTTGTAGATGTATTGTGTGGGTGTATTACACACTGAGGACGGACAGATCTCAATCATTCCTCCTCACACCGAAGCTTTTGTCAGAGAAGTGCTGCAGCACTCAGCTTTTCTGCAGGAGAGCAGGTGTTAAGAGAAACAAATAATGAGCTTTCATTCTTCTCAGGTTGTGTTGTGACGTCTGTGATGGAAAACAGCAAAACCGATTTATTTAGATGAAAATGTCACTGAGGCAAATAAAATGAAAAAAAAAAGCAAATTGAAAGACTGGAAAAATGGAAGTGCAGCCGAGCAGAAAAATGTCATTAAAAATGCGAAAACAAATGACATCAGAAATCAAAGTGAGGCTTCGTCACATGTCGTCCATGTTGGTGTTTGTCACCACGCAGTCAGCAGCAGCGCTGAGACGTCTCAGCCTCAGAGACCGAACGTATCCCAGGTTTCTTTGTGTGTGCTGCAGAATAGAAGAGGAGCCCACCATTGTGTTCCTCCTCCTGGAGCTCGTAAAGAGCACACAGCTCCCAGCTGCATGTTAATGCAATCATTATTTTAGTCTTTCTTTAGCTCATACTTCTTTGACCTTCAGTGCATTCTTCGACTGGTTTTCCTCCAGGGAGAGAGGGAAATTGGCCACGTAACAGCGAAGCTCTTAGTTTGGCGCTTCTTCTCCTCTGAGCTTCAGCAGCGGAGGAGACGCCAAATTCCAAACGAATTTAAGAGGAAATCTGAGAGAATTCCTGTGTTCTGGCAGCGAGGTGAGCGGCGGGCTGCATTATACATGCTAACAGGAGCAGCTGCAGCGAGTCTGAGGGACGCTGTGACTCCAATCCCCCGACTGCTTCAATCCACTTCAGTCTTTAAAATGATTAACAGAAGGTACACGGTAACCTCATTCCATCTGCTTAGCTGCTGTTTCAGACCATTCTCAACTTTCTGCATCTCAAGGAAGCAAACTGGTTATTCTGTGCTGTTGGTGATGTCACCATTTAGATTCTGTACTGAAAGTTGATAAAGATCATCCTTCAGTTTGAATGATCACAATCAAAAGCTCTCCTCAACACACCGATCATCCCAGTCTAATGTGTCATGTGTATTATTTTGACATGTTTTTGAAAGCTGTCATATCACATTCACATGGCATGTTCAGACCCTGACCTTGTCTTTGGGAGGTGGAGGAGTTAAAGACGAGAAGGCTGCAGTTTGAAACTGCGTTTCAGTATTTGTAAGAGTGAAACACTGGAAGAGACCTCGGGACAATTTCCAGATGTGTTTGTGGCAACAGAACCTGCCAAAAGATGATCCTCTCCTAACCCGAACCACATGGTTCATGTGCCTGAACATCACCAGAACACGAACACAGCAACACCATGAGAAAACATGAGAGCTGTTTTAACTTACCTGTGGTTTTGCAGATACATTTATTCTAGTGAAATGACACGGCTACGTCTTACTGAGGCTCTGATGTTGGCGTGTTGGTGCTGTACCTTCATAAATTCATAATTAATGTTGATCCAGGAGCATCTGAGCTTCTGAGAGGCATCAGGGCCACATCTCAAACCGTCATGGCAGAAGCTGTTGGGTTTTTATCTTCTTTCTGAGTCAGTTTGTTGGATAACTTCTCTCTGGTGCTTATTTTTCTGTTTTGGTGAATATTATTTGAACTTGTGTTCTAACCTGTGAGGAGTCACAGGGATACAGTCAAACTGTTGGTGTAAAATATCTGTCTTGTTAAAGAAGAGTTAGAAAATGTCAGTGACAGTTGCGAGGGGAATGAAACCAATGATCTGTGGATCTTTACACTTCCAGATGTTAGACTTTATCTAACGATGAGCAGTGTTATTTACTGTTGAGATTCACAGTGACATTCAGTTGACTTGACCGTCCTTGTGGAGCTTTAATACCTGCTGATGTGTTATAACCCAGAGCGCCGGGCAGAGACGACCCTAATGTCTCTGAAAAGGCAAATTTATAGAAAAGAGCATAAAATAAAAAGGAATCCAGGCCATCGACCTGCAGAACATCAAAATAGGTTCTGACCTTTAAAAAGGAACCAGCCTGTCTTCCATTTTCCAACCTTTTCTCTAAGTCTTCATCCTGAAACATGAACAGTCTCTTTGCTTCTGACCTTGTTTACTTTAATCCCAGTCCAATGGCCTGCCAGAGAAAATCCTTCAAGGACGATGGAGAGTATTTCTGTCTGAAAACTGGTCTGAAATTAAATGTTTTCCACCATTCAGTCACTGATGTACAAGCCGACTGATAACTGAAAGAAAGAACTGAACATAATGAAGGTTTTTAACCTCTACCCTCTTTTGTTCATCAATATAATGGCTCTTATAATTCTTCTTTCAAGGCCTGTCAAGATAATTTAGAATTTAGACGTCAAACATCCCTTCCTGCCTTTTACATCAGTACAGCCCTCTGGTCTGGGAGAAACAGGATCGTACTTGGAGGAAGTTTTTGCCCCTCAGTCGTTGAGAACAAAAGGATTGTAATGTTCTCTTTCGACGTGATAAGCTGCTGAAGTTGTATCTGCGCAGCGTGGTGAGTCATCCCCAGTGATGTGAGTCTTCAGTGGGCCTCATCCTGCATGTGAAGCCAGATCCAAATCCAGTCTGTACACCAAACAGGTTTGAAAAGTCATGTGTGGCTCTTGAATCGTCACCCTGTAGCGTTCCCTGATCCCTGCGGTTGAAATGTGCTGAAGGACTTCAGGTGAGACGTAGGAAGACACAGGAAGACAGCAAGGCGGTTATCAAATGTCGAAGAAAGTCATCCTGATCGTTTGACCACAAAAAGGTTCCCAGAATATTTTCAACAGCCTCGGGGGACAAATGAGCACACGACATCGTCCCCGAGTGTCTCACTTCTGCATTTCTGTCAAAGGAACAAGATCTTTAAACTTGAATTGTTAGTTGAAAGACATTAGAATTCACTCCTGAGTGACAGTCGGTGATATATGGTCTCTGGAATGAAACCTAACGTCCACCGTCGACACCTGATCATCTGGTTTGATTGGACTGCTGAAGTCATTGTTTGGTGTGTTAGAATTCAGGTGATGTGCTCAAGCGTGATTTGCCTGAAATACAATGAGAAGAGACGAGATTGACTCCATCCAAAGAGCTACAGGACCATTTATCACTTTAATGCGATGTGGAGAGGTGAACCTGTGCACTTCTACCTCCAGCAGCTGTGGAGAGAATGACAACACACCTTTCTGTTGCCTCTGCTGAGGTGGAGCTTTGTCTTAACGCACGTGTTCCCAAACTTATTCCACAATATTGGACCTCTCGTGTTTCATTGTTCAGATCCAAAGTGTTGCTGTGATCTCAGGTTTCCTCAGTCTACTGACTTCCTGTGCAGAGACTCACTGCTCACCATGCTCAGGTTCTACCACATTATTAATATGTAGGAGTCAGATGTATTTAAATGACATTTTCACAGAAAAAATAACACACAAACAGAAATGTATATTTGTATGGCTGGAAACATCTGGTGGTTTAAATGAAACCTCATGACGGTCCGACTGTGCACAGCTGTGTTTTAAAGTACAGGTAATAAAACTAACCAGTGGCTCTTTTAGACTTTTATGAATCATGTTACACGCTACATAAACACTCAGAATAGTGTTATAAGAGATAATAATCCACAGAGAAAAAGGTAGTGGTGTGCTCGAGGACTGTCTTTATACTGTCTAACTGCTCTTGCAGGAAAGTCAAGGAGCAGGAACAAAAATACTTGAATTAGGTTGAAAAGTCTTTAAGGAACAATAAAACAAAGCCCAGTTTGGACCTTGGAGATCTTCATCAGGGCAAAAAATGTTTGTGTGAGTGCCAAGTTGTATTTTTTTCCTCGCTGAGAGAAGATGGAGTTCAGCAGCTCGTCACCACACAACACATACAAACTGTATTTTCCACACTTTGTAAAGAATGTTTGGGACTTGATACTGAACCAGAGTTTGGACTCTTTGTGGCCATGTTGCTGCATCTCAGTGAGAACATTTGTGTTTGAAGGAGACCAGTGAAGGTCTCTGTAGTCACACAGCCAGCAGGAGGTCCTCCACCATCCGGCTGGGTTGGCTCGTTCTTTGAACATCTTTTTAACTGTGCCGTCTTTACAGGGCTTCACTTCTTCACTCACAGTCCAAATCACAACGCTGCAGGCTCACATTCTGTCGCCTTCTTTGTGCTGATTTATTCTCATTTTAGACAAAATACCAGAGGAAAGACTTTACAGACACGCTGTTTTACATGTTTGCTGAAGAAAACCAAAGCTCAGTCCCGACCCCGGCCTCCTCTCACAGGCGATCATCACCTGATAATCATTAACTCACTAACTATGTGTCTGTATGCACAATACAAAAACACAAGTATGTGCAATGAAATGTTAAATATGTCTTGGAATTATTTTTTACTTTAGAATATTGATGATAAGCTGCAACTGAATAGTGTTTGTTTTTTCCTTTTTAAAACAGTCTTGATAATTTTTCTGATTTGTGATTGGACTGTGTCTGGATGCATTCTGTAGATAAATGACCTGCTCCTGGGCCTTTACATTAACAGCTAATATGAATGATTGTTATCTCAGGTCTGTGCTCAATGTGATGGAATATCACTGTGCAGCCTGCTGGCGGTGGTCTTGGTGTATAATCAGGGATGTGCTGGTTTGACTTGAGTCTTTTGACTGGGAACTTAAAATGGCTAGAAGAGGTGCAGTTAGGTGACCGGTCAACTTGTTGGGTGGATGTTGAGAAAATCACATGCCACAAGGCTGCCGATTGGTTGGCTGCAGTTCGACTCTTCAGGGACATTTCCAGTCATTTTTGTGGCTACCAAAGCAGGTAGACTATCTAAAGCCAAATCATGATGTTTTCCAAACCCTAACCCAGTGGTTCTGTTCCTAAACCCAACCAAACCATCAGCACAGTGTCATGAAGAGAGAAAAACAGAACATTTGTCAGCAAACAGATCGTCAGTAACTGGACTTGTTGAAGAAGTTTCACATCTTGTCCACTCAGTTTTTAACTCGCCTGTGGTTTTGCAGAAACGTAATTAGCCCACATTTATTCCAGCGATCAGGTTGTAGATTAACAGCTCAATATAAACATGTTGTCATTCCTAACATGTGAATAGGTTGATTGCCAGTGACTCCCAAAACATAATACAGTCCTACAACAACATGAAAACTACGACACGTGAGCGTTGGAGAATAGTGACGAGCCAACCAGACCTTTGACGTGACGTGGTTGATGAGTCCTGTTAGGTTCAGGCACAAAACGTTTCTTTGTTGGATTTAGAAAAAGATCATTTGTGTGAAAAGGGTAAACTACACTATTAATGTAAAAAACACATCATGTTCTCGAGTCTTTTGTTGTCCAGCACACCGTCACCATCCTCCTCATGCTTCGCTCTCATACTACATCCTGATTTCCACCTTTGCTCGCGTCATTGTTCCTGCAGCCGCTCAAGGTCACGCCGAACAATAAACCTTAATCTTGTATGAATGTGCTTCCATAGTCAACCTACTCAGCTGTTTTTCTGTTGAGGACTGGCTGACAGATACAGAAAGCTTTTCTATACAAGGTGTATTTTCTCCATATCTCTAAAATGCCAGAGAATAGTGAAAAACATCATTGTAGGTTCCATGAGTTCAAGGTGAAACTCTTGAATTGCTTCTTTTCTCTGACCAGTATCTCAAGATCAGAGAAAGGAAACAAATGCTCACGTCTGAAAGAGATGTTTTTCATTTTTGTTTGATATATCAATTATAAAAACTGTCGTCTTATAATCTTTTGAAACAAAGAGGTAAAAGAGAGACAGTAGATTTTCTTGCACACTGTGATCTAATCTGCTGCCGCTGCACAGTCATCATACACACCGTCAAACTGCTGTTATCTTTATATTCAACCACACATAGAAACTATATCTCCATCACTTCCCTGTACAGTACATCTGCATATGCTGAATATTCAAGTTTCCTCATCAATATTACAACAAGGCGTCCTCTGAGACTTTAAATAAGACTGTGTACTGTATATACATGAACTCCTTTGAGACTTTAGATAAGACTATATAAATAAATGAACTTTTAACTCTGAAAATGTGACTTCACTCATTAATGCACATTTATGCAACATCCTTTGTAAGCCCCCACAGACTGTCATTCAGTGAGGACTGCAGGCAGCCTCATGCAATTCAAGTAGTGCGACCTTCAGCTGCTCATAAGAAGTACTTGAAACTTCCATTAAATATCCTGCTGACTGTAATCCTCGTCAATCTAAAGCCGTAATCCATCAGCCAGAGTTGCCCTTTTTCTGCACTCAAAATAAAGCTTACATCTTTTTGTGTCGTCAATTTGTCCGCTAATATCCGGTGTTCTGACAATCTCTTTGTGCAAGGACACACTCGCATGTGGGTTTATATAAAGTGCTGTTTCACACTGAAGAGGCATCAAAAAAAGGTTTGACCCAGCTGGAACAGCCACGCGTCTTGCACTCGTACATCAATTGGGATGTCTAACCCTATAAACGCACTTTTTGTTGTATTACTGATCTAATCCATGAGATGCAGCATGAAAGACTTCATCATTTAAAGCAGCATTGAGCAGTCGATGACCTTTATGGAACTCTAATCAGATCAGATACCAGCACAGAATGTAATGCAGGAAATCTGGAGAGTCCTCAGTGTCTTCCCTACAGTTATGGAAGATTTTTAAAAATCTGCATTTTGGACCAATTTACCTGTAGATATTTGTGTTCTGAGAGTCAGATAATACATCAACAACAACCAGAAAGCTTGATGAGAAAACCTGCTGAAGTCGAGCTCACCAAGAGTTAATGAAGTCTGTTCTGGACCGAGACCCAACATCCGTTCAAGTATGTTAGAAGTCTGGTCAGAGATCAACCAACCAGCCAACCAACCAACCAACCAGCCAGCCAACCAACCAGTCAGCCAGTCAGCCAACCAGCCAGCCAACCACAACCAACCAACCAGTCAGCCAACCAGCCAACCAGCCAGCCAACCAACCAGTCAGCCAGTCAGCCAACCAGCCAGTCAGCCAACCAGCCAGTCAGCCAGTCAGCCAACCAGCCAACCAACCAATAATCAAACCAACCAACCAGCCAACCAACCAACCAACCAGCCAGCCAACCAGCCAGTCAGCCAGTCAGCCAACCAGCCAACCAACCAATAATCAAACCAACCAACCAGCCAACCAACCAATAATCAAGCCAGCCAACCAGCCAGCCAACCAACCAGTCAGCCAGCCAACCAGCCAGTCAGCCAGTCAGCCAACCAGCCAACCAACCAGCCAACCAACCAGCCAGCCAACCAACCAACCAGCCAGCCAACCAGCCAGTCAGCCAGTCAGCCAACCAGCCAACCAACCAGCCAACCAACCAGCCAGCCAACCAACCAACCAGTCAGCCAGCCAACCAATAATCGAACCAACCAGCCAGTCAGCCAGCCAACCAACCAGCCAGTCAGCCAGCCAACCAACCAACCAGCCAACCAGCCAGCCAGTCAGCCAGCCAACCAATAAGCCAACCAACCAGCCAGTCAGCCAGCCAACCAACCAGCCAGTCAGCCAGCCAACCAACCAACCAACCAACCAGCCAGCCAGCCAGCCAGCCAACCAACCAGCCAGCCAGCCAGCCAGTCAGCCAGCCAACCAACCAACCAGCCAGCCAGCCAGCCAGTCAGCCAGCCAACCAACCAACCAGCCAGCCAACCAGCCAGTCAGCCAGCCAGTCAGCCAGCCAACCAACCAGCCAGCCAGCCAGCCAGTCAGCCAGCCAACCAACCAACCAACCAACCAACCAACCAGCCAGTCAGCCAGCCAACCAACCAGCCAGCCAGCCAGCCAGTCAGCCAGCCAACCAACCAACCAACCAACCAGCCAGCCAACCAATCAGCCAACCAACCAGCCAACCAGCCCTCTCCACACTGATGTGATCTGGTTGCTCCACTCTGGTTTTACATCCTTTGTGTTGAGGTGGTGTCAGTGTGGATGCCGCTGTGAATAATCTGCTATTATTTGCTTCACCTACATGTAAATGACTGTTAGAAATCATAAGACAGATGGATTTTACAGCAGTTTTAACTGGGACAGAGCACCACTTTGCTTGTGTATTGTTCTGTTCGTCCTTATGAATGAACTCCAGTAGCTCTCATGGAGATTAAATGTGCAGGCCAGTGAAGTAATGAAGCCATTTAGATGCTCATCCGTCTTTATTTCCACAGTTAATTTGCCTATAGATTGATTAATATGAGATTCATTAATGGCACTAAACAGGGCACCACCTTTACTCCGAGTGTAAAGGACCTTCACAAGGCTTCGTTTGCAAATAAAACTTGACTTGAGTGAATTAATGGTGTTATGGGGCTGTGATTCTGAGGAGCTGGCTGTGGCTGGGAAAGAAGCGGCTCAGTTATCCACCATTAAATACTTTGTGTCTCTGACAGAACGTGTATGGAGGGAAATTCAGATTTCACTGTGACTCCTGGTGGAGCTGAACACCATGAAGCAGCACAACTGTGATGTGAAGGCCACACATTTAGTTTCTGTTGAGGAAATGATGCAGCTCCCAGTCTCACCACTCGTCCATATTATCTCAGCCTGAGACTGACCTCGGAACAGGAGCATGTTATTGTAACCATGACGACAAAGGTCCCCTGACTTTAGAGCAGTCATTTAAACTACAGGTTCAAAATATGGATTTGTTCAGCCAGCACCAATAACAGAATCAATAATACAGATTAAAAACAATAATAATTTCCATATAGAACACCATCTGTCTTCTTCTTTTCCTTCTTCACTGCACAGAAACTTCACACTGCCACCTACTGGATCAGTGTGTAAAGGCTGGGCTTGTTAAATATCATCTGTTCTATTTATTGGTTAGAAATGTCTGACACTGGTGAATGGCCAGCCATGTAAATTACCAGGCTGATAAAAATCATGCTTCACCAACTTTAACCCAGCGTCTTACAAAACTGTGTCCTAAATGTATGTGACACTGCGAGCATCGGTGATATAATCCGCCAGATTTCATTGTTTTCTCAGAGTATCCTGGCAGTGAGCGATGCCCTCGTTCTCAGCCCAACGCCCTGTTTCTGTTTTCACCCCCATCGCTCGCCTTTACAGCGCGACATGGACGAGGAGCAGTTGATCTTTCTCAAAGTCAGCATTGTTCCTAATCCTGACCAGACTTTAACGCCGTGTTGTCACCTCTGAAAGATGGGCAGATATATTTTTTCATATAGTTCAGAAGACACAGACAATGAAATAGTTCTGCCAACAGCAACAGTACTTGACATCATAATTACTTTATGTGAAGGGGAAATAATAGACTTCTCCAACACACTGAGGACTGGACCCTGTTTATTTGTTTTACTGAATATTCTTAAATTCAGATTGAAATGATTGACAGCAGTGGAGGTCTGTGGTAAATGATTTATCCGTCTGAAATACTTCTGTCTTTTCAGGATTCAGTTCGTCACTTGTGTGTTGATTTAAGTCATGAAATATTTATCTGAGTTTGGGGATTTGTCTTGTTTTTGCTGCCATTTTGTGATTAAAGGTATAAGAATGTGTTCAGCGGATCCTCACAACACATAAAAAGACATTTTTAAAACTCGTTCACGAAGTCTCCAGGCGTACAGTTGGCCTTGATATCGAGTGATTGTGTCTGGAACAAACTTTTTAAACATTGTGTAGACGCGTTTCTGTGCGATACTTTGGACTGGAGTCTTCATTATGTTTGAAGCTGTGTCTCCTCATCAGCAGCCTGTAGAGCAGTTCATCTTTAATACATCACAAATGCCAAGGGAGAGATTTTCTTACAGCTCTCCTGGAGTCATGCTTCCTGTCAGGATGTTCACAGGAGGCAGCTGGAAGAAACAGTAAAGTTCACTGCTTTAGATTTCCTTTTAACAACATACACGTCTATCAAAGGACACATGCTGGGCTGTGTGTCTTTGGTATTCAGTACAGTGAGATCCACCTGGAATACAATCAGAGGGGGCACATCTCAGTGCTGTACACTGGTGACAGGCTGGCTTTGATGGTGCAGCATCACAGAAGAAATCACGTTTACGTCATCTGCCAACATCTTCTTATTGTCATCCACGAGAAGTTGATATTTACGTTTCTGGTAAACAGGTTTAAGATCCTTCCAGCAGCGTGTGCCTGCAGTAACATCAGAGGCACGTTGTGTTTTTAATATCTGTGTGATGGAGCTCACGTTGGAGCTTCTGCCGCCTCCACAACATGTATATAGTAAAATCTGAACATTAACAGATCGTGTTCCCTCCTTGACTAAGAGGTGAAAATCACCTCAGGTCACGTTAGAAACAGTTTCCTTCTTTTTTTTTTGTCGCTTTCTTTCATCCACAGACTTTTTAATTAAAACAGCTTCACAGGTTTTGCTCTAAATAGATGCTGGAAATAGAAGCTCTGTAAATTGACCTTGATGCACTTGGCATCTCATCAGAGTTTAGAATCGTAAAGAATTAGTTGGTGAACATCATCAGATTAAATATTTAGAGCTGAAAGGAGTTACAGAAACTTGAGAATGGTGTTTATAGAGGAGCGCATGTGATGTTGTGTTGCAAAAAGGAAACGGATGTTATCGACCAGAAGTGTCGACAGCAGCTGTGATCTGTTCTCGTTTGTCCCAGAAGGAGGTGTGAGCATTTCATTCAGAGGAAACAAAGCACAGCGGCCCAGTGGTTAGTGCTGCTCCCAGCAGGAAGGTTCTGGGTTCAGGACCCGGCTGGCCCAGTTTGCACGTTCTCCCCGTGCCTGCGTCGGTACTGGTCCATACAGGTGAGGTTCACTGCGTTCTCATTTAGACCTGTTGAGCTCTGAGAGTCAGTCAGGCTTCAGACTTCACGTCTGAAACACGGCTGTTACTGAATAGTTGTTATTATAGTTCTTCTTAACGCTGCCAGTGTTTTAATTTATTCAGTCATAAAAGTCTTGAAATGAAAACTGTTCATTATGAAGGAGTGCTGACGGTGAGGAGGTCCACTGCTCTGTCGCCTGGTGGAGGCGCACTAAACCAGAGCTGAACATCAGTTATTGATCTGAGACAGACATGAGTAGCCGTACCGTTTCATCAGCATGCGTCCTGCAAACAGCTGTTTTGAAAATAGAACATTTTTTAGAACATCCGCACCAGCGGATCAGGATCTTTCAGACTGGATCTGGTGCTGCTCAGACCAGAAGCAACAATGCTGAACATTCATCTGTTTCATATGACACAAATGATCTCACACGTACATATTTGTGACCATTTTTTCAACATTTCATGGCCGACAGAAGGAATGAATCACACCTAACTGGCAGGGTAATTGATAATGAAAGCGATCGTTAGCTGCAGCCCGGTTCTGACGCTTCTGTTTCCAGCTGGCGTTTAGATTCAGAACAGTAAAACTCTTTGAGTTGTAGCTCCAATAATCACCTCGTGTGATCGTGATGGAGCGCGGCTTCTTAAAGCTCTGCTCTCTGTGGGTTTCCCGGCCTGTCAGCACTATCACCTCCTCTTCCTCCATCCCAACCAGGAAATTAAGCGTGTCAGCACACTGACTTGAGTCTTCTGGATTTGGAGAGGATGGATCAAAGCCAGCCGGGGCGGCGGCACATGGCCACTGGGCCCCATTAACGCCTCCTCTAACTTAAATTTCTCTCCCCTCCTCTCATCTTCAAAAGACCTGTCTCATCCATTTCTTCTGCACTGTCCACGACAACAGATGTGATGGGACACAAAAGCATCAGGAGGGGGAGTGTGGACAATATGAAGAATATAGACGGGCTGCAGTGATATTTTAAAGGAATTTAAAATGTGGATGATAGGTGGAAAATATTGTGGTGTGTGTTCTGAAGCAAAATACATTTCTATTGCTGATCTGTCCACGTTCATTTGATTTCCTCTAAGGTTTGACGCATGGTTGCACCTATTTTTGTCGACAGGACTTTTAAATAAAGGCTTCAACATCTCTGTCATGATCACAAACTCGCCTGTACGTCTTTATGTTGACTCAAGCCGAGACTCCTTCCCTTTCTATCCCCATCAATTTAAAAGCCAGCGCCTGGCGTGTGAAGACAGTACTGGACAGATAAAAGTACTAGATTCTGCTCTTTTCTGGAGTGGACTTTGGAGTTTGAAACATATAACCTGACAAGCATCATCTATCACAGTTTCTTATCTGGCAGTGCTGTCAACAGGCGGTGTTAAAACATGATGAAACAGGCCTCAGATCCAGGTGCTGGAAACGTCTGGAAGGAGCTTCTCGGAGAGGAAAACAGAGCCAGCTATTTATAGGACGCCGCAGACTTATAGACAGAAAGGAGAAATACCAAATGGTCGAACACGGATCTCCCGCTGGGATGTGAGATGGTCAGCGCTTTATGAGATAGTTGTCATGGAGCCTGAACGAGGAGCCGCACGACTTCTCAGACCGACTACGCAGATCAAACCTTTATCACGTCCAACACGGTGACAGCAAGCCTGACAGATACCACCATGATCCTTCCCTGTCTTACATCAACACAAGTATTTGATTGGACTGCCACACTTTAATGCACTACATGTGCAGAACAGAAATCCAAACTAAAACATCTACATTTATACTTTGTAAGTTTTGTTTAACACTCGTCTGAAAGAAGACGATATATGGAAGTAAAAACAGCACCCAAGTCTGCAAAATTCAATGTTGGCTACAAAATCCATGATACATACGAACAGAACGCAACTTTATGTTTGTTTAGGTTCAGTTTTCTAACAGAGAGCAGAGACACAGCTCTGTAATTCTGCTCTGCTCAGGTTTAGGCACTAAAACCACTTAGAATACCTGGTTTGGTCACAGATGGAGATGGTTGGACTTCCCCTGAAAAACACTCAGTTCTGACGTTCCTCAAACAGCCAGAAATGTCTCAACATGTCCTGAAAATATCCAGCGGTGCGACTCGAGCTGCGGTCGGCTGTAATGACTCCACCACCACCACCATCACCTCCACCTCCTGCTGTGAGAGGCGGCTCAGAGTCGCATCATGAGAACTCGAAATGACACGTTTGGTACCGTCGTCATCAGCGAACATTACATGCTGACGACTGGACTGAAAATACACCAGAATATAAAAAGACCAGAGCGCACACACACACACACACACACACACACACACACACACACACACACACCGTAATATGACTGCATGATGAAGACATCGCTTACAGTCGATTACACTGTATCTTTAACAAATCTAATTGGGAGTGGGGTGGAGGCCCGGGTGTAATTAGGAGGATGTATGTAGTTATTAGTCAAACTTTATGTGAAGTGGCAGAAACCTGGGAGCTCCAATGAAACTTCAGAAGGTTATAAAGGGCACGCAGGGGAAATTAATGTAGCCGGAGCTGATAACTTATCATTCTTTATGTACTTGGGAGAGTTTTTAAAGGGTTTGACTTTGTATAAAGGTAGATACTTGAATATGCAACAAGATAAGCTGACTTTTAAATATAATGATGTGTTAAATTAAAGAAGGACATTCTGCTGCATCCACAAGAATGAAGTCAGACATAATGACTGTAAATGTTAGCACGGCTGCAGCACATTACATCTGTCAGGGTGGTGACACTGAAGTCAAGCGACCCAGTTTAATGCATGAAATGAAATGATGCTCTGGCTGTTCAGGAGTCCAGAAAGACAGCGGTTCGTCCTCTGGGGAGCAGGAATGACCCCAGTTCAGTCACATTCATGACAAACCACCAGAACAAATGTCAGCGGGTCACTGAATGAATCCAGCTCCTGTTAGCAGCACCATGAATATTCACAGCTGATTACTCTGAAGTTTAAAGATGTGCTGGTCAAAAAGGAAATGATAAAATAACTGTTAAGTTCACTGAGACTGTGAATATTCATCCAGAAACCAAAAGACATGTTCGACATTTGTTTTCTGTCAGAGTTCAGCTGCAATGTCAGTAACTTTACTTTCTTAATCTTTTTTATGACAGTAAACCGAAGATCTTTTGACAAAACCAGACATTTGAGGACAACATTTTGGAAACACTGACATTTTTTGACCAAACCACTAATTGATCACTAAAATAATTGACATTATCAAATCTTTATTAAAGATAATCATTAATTGCAGCCCTGGAGTTAAATCAGGTGATTAGTACTACTCACATGTCTGTATGCTAAGCTACCAGCAGCCGACAGCTAGCTTAGTTTAGTTAACCTGAAGGCACCACAGTCACTACAGTTACTACAGCACCGCACCAGTTCCTCATCCATTCAGTCTGCAGCCATTCAATCTGAAGTGTAAAAGTCACTTTTGGCTTTTTTACTGAAGGTTATGAGTCAGAACTATTTTTTTGGAGAGGACCAGTTGCCAGGCAACCAGGGAAACCCCATACAGTCTGGTCCATAACCCCATGTACTCCAAAAATGTCAAACCAGCTGTGGAGCCCCTGATTATCTCGTGCAGAGCAGGTCATGAAGTTGGAAAGTTGTTGTTTATTCAGCTCCCTCTGGTCACTGGTTAGTTACGGAGGTGGAGGCGCTCCATGTGGAGACAGCTGGAGCAGTCACAGTCTCTTCTGCTGCCCTCAGTGTAAAGAAAAGGTCTAAATCTACTAAACACAAAGAGAAATTAAAGGTTTATAATTGCTCTTAAATTAAATGTTTCTGTGGAGACCCACCAGGCACAATGCTTACAGCATGAAGCCAGAGTGAGGCGTGACTGTGAGCTGTTCAGGAGGCACGAATCCTTTATGTTGTTCAACCTTTGTTTCCTGCCAGGAATCATCTGTTATGGAGGCGTATCAGCCCAGAACATGACTGGAACATTGGTCTGTAGAAACAGACACAACCGGCTCATTACTGTGGCTGAGCACGGCTGCAACTCAGCGCTTTATTAAATTACTCCGGACCACCGTTTACTTTGCAGATTTAGGGATGATAAAGGATGTGCGTCCTGTGGGCGGAGGTCTAATCATTTCAAGTGAAGTGAAGGTCATGTTGGCTTCAGTTTCAGCGTCGGGCTCCATGTTACGATGAGGAAATGTTCCCTCTACATTACAACACCGGCTGGAGCTTTCCTATATTTTTGTCTCGCTCCATTTCTTTTTTCTTGAGCTGGGCTCGTCTGTGCAGCTCTTCTTCACAGTTGGTCTCAAGTGTCCAGCCAACCTTACATGTTTTATCATAAAAATTCAGAAGCGTAGTAAAGATGAAGTTCAAAGAAAGGTGACGGCACAGATCCAGTGTGCTGCGGAACGTTGCACAAGATACTGACAGATCTGAAAACATCCCTCACTCTTGGGTTCTTGCAGAGAAAATGCTTTGCCTGAGTGGAAACAGTTTAAACACAAATTCCAGAGCAACACGTTCCACCCAGCATGGATCCTCATGTGGAAACATTCAGAGAAGTCTTGTTGGCTTTATTAACGTGTCTGATCGTGACTAAACAGATCGTGTTCGTCTGTAACATCAACACTATTTTAGGTCTTCAAAGAACCAGAGACCATTCTCTCATTTTTAAAATACTTCTGATGTTTGTTATGTCTCAACTGAAGCAGCTGGAAACACGTCGAGTCAACGTCTTCACCCGACCGCCTTCCAGCATGGGACGCATATATACATTCATGTGAGGAAATCATAAAGACACTACCATAACATGTTTATTGAGGCTGATGAAGTCACTGATGAATTATTCAGTAATTACTTGGCCAGTTGTTTGAATGTTGTCTTGAAAAACACCCACACCTCTCCACACTGCCAGCAGCCTCCGCCCACACACCCACTTCCTCTCACCACCAGCTGTGACTATTAAAACACTCTCAGCTGAAGACTAAAAAGCTATGTGATCAAACTCATACTTCACTCTGGATTTTAATCCTAATTGCTTGCATTTCCTCTCCGTCATTGAAACTAATGTGAGTGTTTGAGTCGGCTGCAGGCCGGCGCAGGTTAAGTGGCCGGCAGAGAAAGAAAGATAGAGAATCTATTGATGTTTCAGTTCCAGCTCATCCAGATGAGATGTTGAGGGACGTCAGAATGTATAATACATAACTCAACATTCAATAGTGTCTCTGACAAAGGGACGGATCTATTTTGCATGTAGTCCTCTACAGTCTCTCTTTCTCTTTGTCCTTCATCGCTTCTCCCTCGTCTGTTTCTGTCTTTTCATGTCATTTTCTCTCGCATACGGCCTTAATCCAGCCATTCAGCAGCCACATAAAACATGAGCTGGTGAATAAAGAGGAGAGTGATAGCCTTGTGGTCGACTCTCAGGACAGCTTCAGAAGCAGGAGCGTCCTTATTTTGATTTTCAAATCGGAAAGCGTTTGAGGATTCTCCCAGTATTTTATCCTCTGTCCTCCCACACTTCCTTTACACTGTCCATAGCTTAACCCAAGATAAAACAACACTTCAACACCACAGAGTCAGCTCGGCATTAGCCTGCAGCTAGCTTAATGTTAGCCTGCAGCTAGCTTAGCGTTAGCCTGCAGCATCCCTTCCAGTGATGGAGACGATCAGCTGACAGGACCAGAGGAAACTCTGACAGGTCGGACATGTTGGTTTGTTTTCTTCTGCAGAAATCCTTTATTGATTCGTATGTGAAGAGGGTTCACTCTGGGCAGATTACAGGAACTGAATTTTTGTAACAAACGGAATTTCTCTTATTCATTATTTATTGTTGAGTCGCTGACGGCTGCTGACTATCTGACCCCTCTTGTTTTTAAAGGAGAGTTTGAGGATGTAGATGGAAGTTGTCAGGACATGAAACCAGTGATCTGTTGGTCTTCACTGATGCAGAATCATATCGAATCAAACTGTGACCTTGAAATTGAAAGTCAAGTTAAAAGATGGAGGAGCTTTTCTTTCTGCCCCACCCGGTCCAAGCTGCTGCAGATTCAGCCAGAAAGACAAAGAGGAGAGACAACAGCCAAAACCAATAGAAGCATCACTCTTTAAAATATAACGCATCCTCAGCAGAGCCAAGTTGTTAAAATGTGCCATCAATCCACATAATGCAGACAGGCCGTCTGGAACATCGTAATCTCATTAGCATTTTCCAAAAGGTCTCTGCAGAGCAGGTCGGGCGGCGTCATGTGGTCAGAGGGAAATCACTGATAATGTATATAAAAACAGAACCAACAAGCAGGCGACATGACAAACGGCTCTGAACTGTCCATAAATCCATGATGGAGGAGGGACAGTGTACTGTTTATATTTTAGATTTGATTCCAAACACAATGTGACAATCTCATTGGCTTTTTTCTGGTCCAGAGACTCGAAGCTTCAAGGTTGAGTAAATTAATTTAAGAGTCACTATGTGTTTAGCTGTAGCTTTTCTCTGCCCCATTTACTATATTGAATGAGGTATCAGTGTGGGTTTGGCAGCTGACATAAGGTGGTGTGTGTGTGTGTGTGTGTGTGTGTGTGTGTGTGTGTGTGTGTGTGTGTGTGTGTGGATGTGTGTGTGGCACAGTGAAATCTCACACTGTGATAGGATTGCTAACTCCTTTTGGAAAGTTTCTAACATGCAAATAACATCCAAAGACTTTTACTAATTTGTCACATCACTCCACATAGTGAGCTCACCACCCGGCGGGCTGATGTGAATTAATGCCGCTGTACCTTCATATTTCTTGCTGAGCGCTCACAAATTGATCATAATCCTCAGGAAAATCCGACGAGAAGGTGGAGACGAGAATTATTTCATGCAGGAAATTTGTCTCTCTAAAGTAAATGACGATTAACCAGAAACAGATGTTTTCACTGTGTTGAGTATTCTCTAAAATAAATAAAGCTCCTGGCAGAGCGAGACAAACAGACTCCATGTTTCTACTCTCAGACAGAAAGAAGTTCATGTAGAACATTTGCTGAATGAACAAGAAGGTCCAAATAATGCAGAATGAGTCAGAGACAGAGTTTCACAGAGTTTATAAAGTGTCTTCAACTCACTAAACTGACACATTTGTTAAGGGAGTCTGGGGACTTTCTCCACGGGGACAAAGAAGTCGCCTATATTGTTCCTGTTTAGTGTCTTTGTAACATGTGACATGTTCAGATCAATAACATGTTTCTTCTTTCATAAATGGAGTGTAAATGGTGAAATCAGTGTAAACAGTGTGTTCAAACAGCTGATCAATGTTGGCAGGTAAGACTTTAGCACTTTAGACACAGAAGCAGACAGGCTTCAGAATAACATGTTTCTTCTTTCATAAATGGAGTGTAAATGGTGAAATCAGTGTAAACAGTGTGTTCAAACAGCTGATCAATGTTGGCAGGTAAGACTTTAGCACTTTAGACACAGAAGCAGACAGGCTGGTACAGACATGCTGCCACAAACTGACACTTTTTACAAGGAGACAAACAACTTCAGCTGAAACATTTAATGCTGAATTTACAACAAGGACACAATGATTCAGAATCTGTCTTAATATAGTTTCATAATGTTTATAAAGTGTTAGGCTACTCAACAACTCCTAAAATTAGCTGATTTGTTAAGGGAGTCTGGTGATGTTGAGGCAACATATTGCTGCTGCATGTTCTTCATCTTCGTCTTCGTCTCATTTCAAAGAGGATGTCAGTTGAGTCGGCGGTCCTTCACTGTGCCCCGACCACCTCCCAATGATCGGGTCCCAGATGTGTGTCCAGTGTCAGATCAGGGCCTGTGTGATGGTGGTGAAAACAGAACAGATGCTTCTCATGTGTTGTGACCACAGACGCGTCACTCCATCCATCTTTATCTCTCACGTCTGCTCTGAAGCGAGGCTCTGCTGGATGCATCCAGATATTTAAATTGATGAAGATCTGACCTGGATTTGATTCACAGCACTCAGATGTTTTTCATTTTCCTCTGTGATGTGATCTGGATTTGTCTTCTCTACCTTTTTAAAATGTTGGAAGTCACACAGGATTCAATCAGTGCTCGCAGAATAACACGTCCTAATTTATTCTCTCAGGCAGCCACAGTGTCTCTCAGTAACTCTGCTAGCCAGAAGCACTGAGCGTGTTCTGTGTTGGTTTAGTCAAACCAGGAGGACCCACATTTCCTCCTCTTTTGATAAAGTGTTATAACGTAAAACTGTTTGAGTCATACTTAATCATGTCTCAGTATATATTAAAAAAGTAGGTTAATTGTAGGCCTAATTACTAATGAAGAGTGCTGTCCTGGGAAACGCAGATTAATTCTCGTGTCCCAAGTACACGAAGAGCTTATAGAATTAATTGGCGATGACTAAGACTCCGTCTGCCTCGAGGTCACAGCGCCGTGTTGTGATGATCGTCAGCCATGTTTTGTTTGTGTCACGTTCTCTGCCGGCATCCGTACGAGCGTGCGGTGATGTGTTACCTGTTTAAAGAAGGTGAAGGAGGAGACTCTTTTGAAACAGCAGCCAGAGTGAAGAGAGGAATCCTGACTGTAAGACAGCAGGAGGAGAAATCAACGTGATGGTAATTAACTGGCTTTTACCTTAAAGACTGAAATGGTTATTGATGAACAAACGTAGTTCCAGTTTCCATGAATGAAATCAGCAGTGGACAGAAGACATGGAGTAGTAACAGAGTAAAAGTAGTTATTATACCTTTAAGAAAGTGACAGTGAGAACAATTAACTCTTAATGTTTCAGCGTTTGGAGCTAAACAAGGAGGGTGCAGCTGGGATGCTTTTATTGTGAAGGAGCAGAGGAAACAGGAAGCGCCGCTCTTCCGTCTTCTGATGTTGGAAGTTGCATCAGAGCGCCTGATGTGACCTCAGTATTACATCACAGTTAGTATCAGTGACCAGAGCTGTATTTACAGTAAAAGAGACGTTAGTATCAGACATGTTACCTGGATCTCCAGCTGCACCTGCAGCGCTGCACGGCTGCATGAAGGATGTTCTGCTGACATTTAGGTTCTGACTCTGCTGCTGGTCTGTGTGTCTGTCTGGTTTGTGGACCTGTGAAGGACGACTACAGAACAGAGATGAGAGCTGCAGATGTGCTGCGGTTTGTTTGAATTCTACGTTGGCGTGTCTGAAACTGTGCTTAATGACGTCTTTATCTTCCTGCGAGGAGAATTTGGAGCTTTTAACAACACAACGAGTTAAACACACATTCATTAAAGATGGTGCCGACCAGATGACTCATCCAAATGATACAGCAGCAGCACAAAATACATTGTTGTACATCAACTTCAGAGGCTGTAATTTTCTGTGCAAATTAAGAATCCCGACTGAGAAAGAAAATGAGTCTCTGCTCTCCAGAATCACCCAGAAGGCATCAGTTCAGACGCCTTCAAAGGAATTATCAGGACAGCTGATGAAGTTCTGTCTTTTTCTTCCTTTCCTTTAATTTCCTTTCCTCTCCTTTCCTTTCCTTTCCTTTCCTTTCCTTCCCACAGCTGGACTTGTTCTCACTTCTCATGAATAATATCCAGGTTTCCCAGTTACAGATGTTAAAACATCGGAGCCGTGTTCACCTGGTCGGCAGCCATCTTACCTTTTGTAACAAGATAAACGTGGTCTGCGGCGTGATGTGTGTCAGTTCAGGGTCCTCATGTGTAAAAGTTTAAGAGCAGCTGGTCTGAGCACACATGAGATTACTGCTGTGCTGATGGAGAGAAAGTCTGAAGGCAGGATTGTTGCAAGGGCACAATTATTTAGTCCAACACTGAACGTTGTGCCTAATGATGTAGGTTTAATCATTAGGCGGCAGGATGGGAGATGCCACCCCACTTGTTAGCAAAATGACCAGATTCTCCATGTTCTCTGGTTATATTCGCTGCTATTCAGCCTAATTAAAACACACACTTCTGCAATACTTTTTCTCTAATAGCCTCGTGGCAAATTATTCACATCAAAACGATATTACAGCTTCCTGAGTCGGGTAATAAGCAAAAATATGTGTAATGGAGGTTCAGCAAGCAAACACGGCTGAGACTGAATTCTGAGAGGAAAACTTTGAGGCGGGAGGTGATTCGATCACAGGATTTATTTATTGATCAATCTGCAGTGCTGAGGTAGCAGACTGATGTATAACTGTGCTGATTATATCCACAGACTGATTATTTAGCCTAACTCTCACGGTGTGGATGTTTTGTGAAGGTACCAATACTGTCACAGTTTTATTATCGAGGTATTCAGTCAGTCCAGGTTTCTAAATATCGGGAGATGTATTGTTTATTCTCACACAGCCTCAAAATATTGTGAATTTGTGGGACTTTTCTTGGGGAAGCCTTTATTTTCTCCACTCTTGCTGTCTTGCACAAAGGCTCTAAATGCAGATTATAACAAATCACAATCCTTGGTTTTGTTTTGTGTTTCTACAGTTCTGATGTTGGTTCGGTCTCCGGCAGCAGAATCTGCTTTTCCCTCAGATAGCAACAAAATTAAAGTGTGAAAACAGATGAGCCTCCTACACAATCAGAGCTGGACGTCTCCACCAACAATAGATCTCTTGTTTCTCTTGTCCTCTTACACAGAATTTGGGAATTAAAGGCCTTCAGCTTCACACTGGGCCTCTGTGAGTGGAGCTGCCAGTGTGCACACACTCCAATACACAAAACAAAGAGTGGTGGCCTGATGCTGTTCCCACTCTTCTTGACTTTAATTGGCCAGCCACATATTTCCAGACAGATAGAGAGTAAACGCCGTTAATACAGCTGAGTGCAGAGATAGGCGGTGCGATGGCTGCCGTCTGCAGCAGCAGCAGCAGCAGCAGCAGCGGCGGCGGTGGGCGGGTGGCGAGGGCTGATGAAGAGAGATTACTGCTGCTCTTAAACCTTGAAGAATGAAGCTGAAGATAAGTTGATATCCGTCCTCCCTGCGGCTGATGTGTAATGATCCTGACTGACTGACACTAAAAAAAAGCATTTTGTATGAAGTGATAGTCTGACTCTCAGTATAGTGGCTTTAATCAGGCCCACAGCGAGCGATCTTATTTTCAGCCTCAGCTTAGATCTCATATCGTCTCACCTTTGGCCGCCGCTAATGCAGCCGGAGTGAAGCCCGGCCCGACGGCGGTTCAGCCGGCCTCCACACAGATGTCTGCCGTCTTTCATGTGACTCTGAAAGAAACTAACACGTTTAATAACTTTAAGATTAGAGCTTATTAAAGTAACGCTGTGTTACAGAAGAACGGACGAATAAACCGTCAGCTGGGAGCTTCGTTAATGATTATCTGGTTCCATCACACGCTGATTTCTGGTGGTGCACGCTGCGTTCACCTCGATGCTGTGGGAGCTTTTCCATCACAACTCTGTAAACCTTTTGTCTGACGCTGTTCGCTGCATGCTGACTGAGCTGCTGCCTGTATGAGATAAATAAGGAATCTGCTGTGGTGGAGTCTGAGAATAATACAGAGCTGTAAGAGAGCATGAGAGGTCGTCTTTAATGCAGCTCTGATTCCTCTGCTGGAGAGCAATCAGCCCACTTCACTTAATGAGATCAAATGACAGTAATGTTTGAGTGTCTGCAGACATGCTGTGTGTGTGTGTGTGTGTGTGTGTGTGTGTGTGTGTGTGTGTGTGCGTGTGTGTGTGCGTGTGCGTGCGCGTGCGTGTGCGTGTGTGTGCAGACCCAATCACAGCTAATGTATAGAAAGAATGAAATATCTTGTGTAAATGCCACCTGCCATAAATAACATCCAGAGAGTTTCCTCTCTTGCGCTCGGTGCTGCTGTTGACTCACCTCTCCTGCAGTCTGCTCATATTTCTGTCGGCTGAAACTGAAACACATTAAAGTGAAAACACCAAGAGTTATTTCAGCGTTGAGTTTTAATGAAGCATCAGAGCCGAGGGCCGTTGTGCACGGCGGCATTATGAAAGCTCTGTGAGGACTGAAAACAAACAGGGATGTTGCTTTAATGTGAACGCTGACAATTAAAGGATGGAACCAATTACCCGACCTTCTGTGTGTGCTGAGGGAAACAAAACATTTGTTCGACTGACTCTGACCAACTTGTGCTGAGAAGCTGTCCGTGTGTTCCTCCCTGCATGTTCGCTTCACATGCCACAAGTCTGCCGAGCTCACTGTGAAAAACATCTGGCGTCCCCGGAGACGGAAACACCGCTGCCCGCCGCTCAAACACTCGCACCAATTAGAGCAATGAGTCATCTGCAGTGTACACAGAGAGCTGCCGGGCACGTGAGACGTGACATAACTTCATCCAGCCAAACTCCAATCTGATTGTCTTCATACAAATTAGATGAACGCCGCGTTGTTCATTTCATCAGGCAGACACTCAGATATCGCAGCACGATACCTGAGTCAGTGACGAGACGGCTTATAAATCTGAGCTGAGCGGGTGACGCCCCACAAACTCAGCCGAACATCACAGCAGATTCACTTCCCGCTGCGTCAGACTGGAAACAGGCAACACAACATGTGTTTCCACATCATCAGAACCGCTGAAGGTGTCCAGTGTTTTTTGGCCACCTGGGGGCAGCAGGAACAAGCTCCCTCGTGTTTAATCACCTGCTAAAGCTGCAACAAGGGAAATGTATGTTGTGTTGGAAAAACCTAGTTTAGTTTTACAACTTTTCCATCAGTATGAATCTGACCTGACTGATATTAAGAAAAAATATGTCAGATGTTCAGAAACCTGCAGTCTGGTGGCCTCATGCAGTATAGGAGCGTGTTTTTGATAGACCAGCAAACAGTTTCCTGTCTGATCCGGCAGACAGACACTAATCTCATCAATTCTTCAGTCAACAGAAGTTTAATCTCCACTTTCCAGCTTCATAACTGTGAGGATTTGCTGCTTTTGTTTGTCATTTGTGACGGTGAATGGAGATGTAAATAAAGAGCAAAGCCGCGACGATAACGGCGTTTCCAGCATTTAAATGGCGTGTGGAGGCCGAGTTGGTTGGTCGGCTGTTTGGTTGTCGGAGAATTTTCTGCCCATCTCGTCGTGTTGCTTCTGAAACAGCACCTCTGAGTGCAGGGACGAGACCTCTGCCTGCTCACATTTGGCCTGCTGGCTCTCTGCTGCTCCTGCCCCAATTTGGTTGTTTTCCTGCTCCAAACTCAGCCGAGTGTCGTCAAACCGGCAGTGACATCGACTTCAACCATATTCACACGTACACTGACAGGAAAAATGCTGACTAAGAGGAAAAGAACTCAGTGTGAGTGTGAGAGCAGGACGGCCGGCTCGCACTATCAGGACTTCATGGAACAGCCACCGAATCTTTAAAGACAAACAGCAGTGAGAGCGCCGAACAACACGAGGTGAACCTGACGGGATGCTCGTGCACGCTTGATTAAGAAGAGTGACAGCGTTCATCTAAATGAGCTTTGACAGAGCAGCTAACTGCAGTAGCAACACAACACAGACATCAACACTGTTGTTTCTTCACGTTCTGTTGTTAATGTTGGTTCATTTTTAAAAGCTTTTACACTAAAGTTCTGGACTCGTTGTGGACTGTACCCAGTGATGAGGGTGGCTCATCTGTCTGGAGGTGATAGATGTTAGAGGATGCTCTTACTTTGGAGGGGTGTAAACTTGAACCATTAGAAGAAGCCAGTAACAGTCGGCAGCTCTTCTCTTGTTGTTCAGAGTTCAGATGAAGACACAGTTGGATGAAAACATCACAGATGATGACATCATGCGCTGGTCGTCTCCATCCCGCTGTAGTCCAATCAGACGCCGCCCTGCTGTGGACGTGATTAAACATGTGTGCACCTGAACACACGGCAGGTGATGTGGATGGATCGCATCTCTACAGAAACACTCCCGGCCTGCTGGACTGCAGCTTCCTGCTTCCAGTGCAGAAGAAATCCGCTGCGTCTGGTTTTACACAGCAGAACTGTTTTAGAACTCCCGTTTAGATCCGGGTGCAGAAATAACACATGCTGTTTTTCAACATGGCTGCAGTTTGAGATAATTATCGTGATTTCTGCTCCATGTTTGGACCAAAATGAGTTCTTATTCAGCTGCCAGCGCTCTGCAGATGAAGCCTGTTTCTGGATGTTTTCTCACATTCAGGACTGACGGCCCTCTTTGCTCTGCTCTTGTTTGTGTCAACATTAATCTTCATTAGATTGGAAGACGCAGGTTGCCAATTATCGGCGCACATTAATTCAGTCTGTGGCAGCTTCGCCTCAAAGTTCTCTTCTGCAGGATTCATTGGTATTAAGTGTTTCCTTTCCATATCCAGACATCAGGAAAATCCTCCTGTTTCTCTCCCGTCGACAAAATAATGGCTTCACTCCCCTCTTCCTCCTCTGGTACAGACATGCTGCCACAAACTGACACTTTTTA